>VACF01002415.1:0-32272 GCA_006891605.1 Pleurozium schreberi | reverse complement strand
TTTTTYCCTCTTGTTTTTTCAACTCATMCAAAAATGAAAGGGTGGGAAAATTTAAGTCGCCACCAACTATCAGGTAGTCACTACTATGCTACAAACCCACCAACAACACAAGTTGCAGGTGGGATCACTCTCTCCTAGACTTGGAACAAAAGAAAATCTCAGTTTTGACATTCAAGGATAAACCCTAAATATTAAAAAAAAAAAAGACAAGTCTAAGCTGTTGGGTGTCGGTATTCAGGCTGACCCTTGCTTTTGCAATCCTTGATAGTAATCCACCAACACTTGCCAACCTCCTGGACACATGAAGCCGTCTGGCGGTAACTCATTGTTCTTTGCAAAGTTGCGCATCTGGATCAAAGAAACAACAACTTAAGAATCTTGCCCTTATAAGAAAAAAAATTTTAAAATTAGGAAAGAAAAGAGAAGAAGAGCTTATTATAAAAAAAATTTGCAGAATGCAGGTGCAATGACAAATAAATACCTTGGTTCCTGAAATGAACAAAAAGTCTTGCGCCCTTGATGGGTCGAAGAAAGCCATTTGACTCTGGCTCTTGTCATAAGCCGCCACCTGTTTCAGTCCAAGTTGCCATGTCAGAAGAACCCTTAATTTTCACCGACATAAATGACCTTTGTTTCACTTCAACCTTAGTGAAGTAACGAAATTCAGCAATAATCCATCTTTTAAACCAAGAACCAAATTTTCTTTACTTCTACATACTTCTTCATCCAAAATTGGCAATTTTGTACAAGATTTCGGTAGAAAATGACAAAAGAATGACAAGATAGACCATTCTAGAGAATTCTATAGATATTAAATGCAATTTAAAGAAGGAAAGGGCTCCTAAATATGAAAAAAACTGGTAAACCAGACTACTGAACACCAAAAGTAGAGAATTCTTTTGAAAATTAATTCAAATTTGCCAAGAAAAAAGGGGCAGAGGGTGGGGCTTGAAACGTGGAATAACAAACTACTTCCAAACACCAAAAGGAGGGGACCTCTTCTTTAAAATTTGATGCAATTTGCCTACCAAAAAGGGCTGATACATATGAAATAGACTGGCAAAACAGACTACCGGTACTTCTGAACACCAAAAAGGAGAGAATTGTTTTGAAATTTAATGCAAATTTGCCAAAAAGAAAGGGCTGACACATACCCTAAAGGGCAAAATGTTGAGTCGCTCCAGGCCAGGAGCCATACTGAGCACCATCTTGCCATGGTCAACGTCGTAGAGGTCCCGGCCTGCAGTCGGATGACCCATGCCCGCGGGGTCTCTTCCCACAATGTAGAAATCCGCCCCTGCATTGATMCGCGCCTTGGCATGCCACTGCACCTCCGTTGGCCCCGCGTAATGCATGGGCGAAGGAAAAATGGCCACCACCGTAGTTGCAGGGTCCAAAACACCCGCTTCCAGAACCTGTTCAAAATTTAATATAATACTCCCAGTTCAGAATACAGGCAAGGGTGTACACAAGTCCAAAAGCACAATGTCAAAACAATACAATGTACACTATCTTTAACCCCCCAAGAGAGCTTGCTGCTGGAGATTTACGGAACACATGAAGTTAATCCAAGTATACAAAGAAATTAAAGATGAATTTTATACAAATATACAGAGAGAGAAGTTTAGGTCTATTCTTTAGTGGTGAGACTAGGTTAATCACTCTGTGCTTTGTGATTTTTTTGTATAAGGTTATGAATCAGTTCATGTAAAGGCGTGCAGAATCAGGAAAACTTCCAAAAACGAGTCTGAATTCTTCTCTCAAGGCATAGTTAATTTTGCCTCCAAAGCTCCAGATGTACATTCCTCCTCTTCCGACCAGGCTCTCTTGGCGGGCTAAAAAAGTGGGCGAATTTAGAGTGCAAAAGAGAATGAGAGAGTGTTATAAAAGGAAGTAGACCTGATCATGTTGCTTCATTCTCCATTCTAAAGGAACGTCATCAGCCTTGGTGTATCCTCCCAGCGGGTGCAACAGCAGCAACGGATTCTTGTAGCCCATGTCTAGCAACCGACGTCGGGTGTCCGTCATCAGCAACGCATGGCCGTTGTGAACAGGGTTTCGCAATTGGAATGCGAAGACAGCGTCAGCCTGTTTCCACAGCAACAGACACAGCAGACAACATCAGTTCCGTTCTCATGAAATTCACACCCGAAAGTTATTCAAAATCAATATCACATCCTCTGTTTTTGCAAGAAACCCTAAAGATAGTTCAACACTCCCTCCATACTCTTACAAGCACTCTTGTTGTACCACAAGAAATTGCATGCATACAAGTGTGACAATGAGGACTTTGACCAGTGTAAGGGTCACTTTCCTGACCCAACACTACTGACGGTCACAATGATACAAAACTCCATATAATCACTCCATACTATCACTTGCATTTTAAGCACCTAGATTGTGACAGTAAAAGTTTTGGGGTGTTACATTCATGTCCYTTACACAACACTCAAAACACAAGTTGGGCATCGATAGAAGAGCTTGTTAGTATGCAGTATTTAACACTAGTGAAACTCAGGTCGTGTTCCAGTCAGGGAGTCCAAACAACTAATGACGAGTTCCAAACTGTTATCCTGTTACCAAATTGGGTAGGACAGCATACAATTTCCATTATTCAAGTCGTTAGATTTCACCCCACAAAAGTGATCAATTTTCAACATAAATTACCTCTCGCCTTTCAAACTCCGCTCGCAACTCGGCTGGGGACAATCGATAATGGTCCAGCCCATCGTTATACTTAATCCTTTCCAAAACCTCCAAATCTCCACCTATAAGCCAATTCCCGGAGTTCGCAATGGCTTCCTCGACATAAGGAAGACCCGGCGCTGTCGTTCCCCAAGTCCGTGCGATTCGCTCCTCCTTGTTGTGCTTGTAAATCTCAATACTGCACAACAACGACAACCAGATCAGCACCTTTACTGGCCGTTCCGAAACCTGACAAACACTGTACCGAGAATGTAAAGCGCACGATTGAATCAGGTTAAGAACTGCAGATCATGACCAAGTCTTTCACATAAAGACATTCAAATAGAGTTTCCGATCTTGTATCTGTGAAGCACGAAGGTTGGATCTATTGAAGTTCGCCATGAATAGGTGCTGGCACGCTTTGTTGGGGTGTCTCAATCACGAATCTGAAATAGTGCGAATACTGCAACAGCATAATATTGACGAGGGAGATACGGAGGATTTCAAAAGATTTGTACAAGACTGCCATGAATGAGGGTTCGCAAGCTTTTTTCAGGTGCTCTCAATCAMGAATCTGAAATAGTGGACTGAGAAATTGTGAAGGATTTGCAGAGRTTTGGTAGATCAGAGATTGCAGGGCCCTTACTTGCGAAGAATCGCGACRTCCTCTCCATTCGGCGCCACAAGCGTCACCGCCGTAACGCCACCCAACTCTTCCTTCCTCTCATCATTCACAGCAAGCACAATCGGCAGCGACATGTTCACCAACTCCCCATTTGGCAACCTCAAAGAGTTGAAATGCAACGCCTGCAAATACTCACTCTGTCGCATGAACCCCTTCAACGGTGAAGCCCATCCCTCTGCGACTGTGTGCACCCACTCCAAGTCCACTTTCGACAACACAACTCTCGGCAATGTCGCCGCCTCCGCTCTCTTCTGCTCTTTCTCCGCCTCCGCCACGTGAAGGTCGATTAGTACGCCGCCGTCCGGCACAATCAGTCCACCGTACTCAGGCTTCGTCGTGGGCGTTGTRGCAGGCGCACTGGCATTGTTAGTCGCCAGCTTCGAAATCGCGCATATGGATAGACTGCGGCTGTGAGACTTCATGCCCATGGGAGAGAGCTTCTTGAGGGCGACGACGCTCTTGGGGACTACTCTGGGGTTGCGAGTCTTTGGGAGTGAAGAGGTTGATGAAGCTCGAGCGAATGATAAACTTGTGGCCTCCATTACTGCGCCGACTCGTGCTGCAACCCAAGATATGGAGTGCGCTCAAAAGCAATTCCACGAAACCAGAAACGAGATTCGAATGGATGAGTAGGAAGCTGCAAACGCGCCTTGCAACTAAGCTCTTGTGCTTACGAATTGGAAAGAAGGAAACTTATGTGTCCACTGACCCGTGCTGCAACCCAAGAAATGAAATGCGCTGGGGAAGCAATTCCACGGAACCAAAAACGAAATTCGAATTGTTGAGTAGGAAGCTGCAAGCGCAACTTGCAACTGAGCTTGTGTGCTTACGAATTGGAAAGGAGGAAAGATATGTGTGCCTGCGAAGTGCAGCGGCCCCTCCGGCAACCCAGAAACTGCGATACCGGCACAACCAATCCCACAGAACCCAACTAATTGTCTGAGTATGAAGCTGCAAGCGAACCTTGCAACTGAGCTCACGAATTGTTTGTAAAGGAGGAAACTTAAAATTATGTGTCCATGCCGCCCCCTCCCGCAACCCAGAAACTGCAATCCTCCCACAATCAATCCCAAGGAACCCAAAACTCGATTCGAATGGACGAGTAGAAAGCTGCACGCGCGTCTTACAGAAACTGCAATCCTCCCACAATCAATCCCAAGGAACCCAAAACTCGATTCGAATGGACGAGTAGAAAGCTGCACGCGCGTCTTACAACTAAGCTCCTGAGCTTACAAATTATAGGAAGCTTACGTGTCCCTGATATCGACTCTGCACGGGAGATTAAGAGGAAGGAGGAGAGGAATTGGGGAATTGGTGGCAATGCACAGGTGGTGAGGAAAATTTGATCACATGATGCAAGATGCGGCTGCTGGGGAGGAAGCAAGAGGAGGACGAAGGGGAGGACGAAGGGSAGCAGAGAGACGGCCGGGTTTGGTCTTGGGGGGCGGGGCCACGGGCTTCGGGAACCGTGGTTGCCGCGGTGGTCATGGTAGGGCGAGGAAATGGGGGGGAATTTTCGGCGAGCACCGACTGTTTAGCTCATCCACTCCCAGTTTCGTAAATAATTCAGGAAAATTTTAAATCCTAAATGCTTTTTTGAGCTTCTAGGAATTAGCTTTAAATGGAACAAAAAGTCAAGATTTTGATAAGTGGTATGAAGATTTTTTGAATTGTAATTGTACAAATTCAAACTAGATATGTTAGAGATCATATAGGAAAAGAAAACACAACAATATCACTTATAGATTGAAAGACTATAATGTTTGATCATGAAGGTGTTAAAACTCCAAAAGTGATTTGAAGTCTTTCAATCCTCTTTTCACATGGCAAATCTAAAATGTTGGTCACCAAAAAAATTTGAGCTTAAAGGACATAACATGTGTAACCCGAATTAATTTTACGGCTTCTCAAAATCTCTTTTACAATTTTTAAAAATGAATTTCTAATGTGATTTTGTCTCCAAGATGTAGTGCATTTGAGGTTCATTTCCAAGAACTCTCAACACTAAGAAAGTCAAGATTTGCGATGGACACCCATGCACAAAAGCTTCAACATAAAAATCATAATCAATCATTTGCAAAATTGGATTCTCCATGCTTAAAATTAGACTTCAAAAAGAATTTTACAAAAATAGAAACTACTAAAAATAGCAACTTGTTTAGGTTTTACTTAACTTCAAAGTAATTTCAACAGTGGATTTTGGTGCCTTGGGCAATTAGAGGTTAAGCACTTAAGCATGTCCTAAGATTATTAACCCTGAAGTGCTCCGATCATTGTCAAGAAAAACTCATTTCAAATCCATTCCAACCAAATCTCCTCCAAAATAAATAATATTTTGCTTGTTATAAAAGTTTGAAGGAATTTGAAATTTTCCTTCCAAAATTTATAAAAAAAAATATTGGTGATAGCATTGGTGAATCTATCCGTATAAATGGAACCTACAACTCTTAGTCTACTACAGACTTTTATTTGTATATGAATTCCAACATATGCTTTCAAATAACACTTTATAATGATTTTCTCAAATGGTCAATTTTGGAGATGATTGAGGACATTTTGGGGTAAAATTTGTAATCCAATATCAAAAAGCAAATAAATTTTTTGTCGGAAGGTTTTTAGTTCTTTGTGAAATCACCAATGCTAGAATTAGATTTTCTTTTAAATAATTGGCAATAGAAATAGTGACGTTTTGTTTTGTATGAATTCCAAAAGTAAACATTTGACATACAATTTGAAAAGAGACTGAGGGATATGGAACATGGGTGCTAGTGTCGACGGTATGGTAATTTATTGCTAAACACCAATTTTTATAATTGCATCTCATACGTAGGAATGAGTGACATGTTCCTTGAAATATTTATTACTCCATACTATCATTGATGGGTTATGTAGGCATAATCCTTAAAGAACCAAACAACATTTTTGGCAACATATTGATTAATATGAGCAACTCACTATGAACGGAATTTTCATTTTTTTTGTCTTCGAAATTTTCACACAACACATGGTCAAGGAGTAGCTGTAAGCCACAACAATTTTCATAATTTTTAACTACATGGTTAAAAAGGTATAGTATAATATGTAGTTTCTAGTGCTCGGTGTGCAACTTGGGTAGCTCAAAAAAATGATTTTCCTAAGAAAATCAAAATTTAAACTTGGTTATTTGGATTTATACATATGTGGGAAGCTTTAAATGACTCCATTTTGATGATAGGATGATGGTTATGAGGATTTTTAGTTTGCAAGCAGTTATGGAACCCTACTCTAAAATGAACTTTGAAGATTTTTATTTAATTCAATTTTTAATATTTAAAAAATAAAAAATAAAAATTGAATTTGGATTGTTTATTAAACATCACAACCATTGGTATTGTCATTTTTCAATTCCACAATTAAATTCTTAACAAATTAATAATTTGAATCATTCTCTATTTCTTTCTGTTTCAAGCACGGATATCTTTTTTAAATCAAATTTTTTTATATGCGTTCCCAACTTATTTCTTTGACACATTAAGAAAGTTGCAATTTATAGGATCTACACTCATTTGGGGGGGAATTGTTTGAAACATGAAATCTAACCATTTGCAAAGAGTTGAAAATACTTATTTTTGAAATTTAGGCATCATGCATGATCATGCAATTGGTTAGGATTTTTTATTTTGTAATTTTAGGAGTGGGTGATTTAACAAGTTAACTAAAAGACCCTATGGTTGGATTTGATAATGAATAAATGTAAACGAAGATTTTAGCTTTACTTTGAGTTTGAGTACTTTGAAGTAGTTTCGGGCTTCCTAACATCAAATTGTTTTAGGAGATAAACCCAAAGGCCAATCGTGCATTGAATGGACGATTGGCCTTTGAATAATAATTGAAAATCCAAGTAGGTTTTTATGAAATCAATTTTGGTTTGATGTTCACAAAAATTTGACACAAAGTGTGACTACATACACCCTCGACGAGAATACAATTTTTTTTTTTTGAGTATTGGAATAAAAAATTATGTTGCTTTGAACTTTTTGGCAACATAGTCATTGTTTGCAAAAATGCACAACAACTTTTGAAATTTGTCATGTATCTAATTAATAAAATATAGCATACAATTATTCATAAAAAAATTTAGCTTTCAAATCATTTTCTAAGAGGATCAAACTTTGTTACCTATTTTTGGAAGTTTTAGGCTTAAAAAACAAAATCTTCTAACTCCAAGTCCTATTATGTTGTAATTTGCTAAGTCAAAGTTATTGAAATGTTTTCCACATATTTTAAATGTTTGTTTTAACATTTCACCATTTGGATTTAAAATAAAAAAATTCCTCGTTGCACAACAAAGCATCAAAAGAATGACTAATGTATTACCAATTCATTTAATCTCCTTGCATTCCAAGGTACTTAAGAGTAAGCTAGACTCCATGTTTGTTTTGAAAAAATTTCATGACTAAATCTAACATCATATACCTATGAATGTCAAAAGTTTCATTTTTGTGTTGAGCAAAAGTTCTACTCCCAAGAGGGCTCAAAGTCTTGATTAACTCTATTTTGCAAGAATGCAAAAAAATTAAAGGTGTTTTTTTTCCCACTTCAAACGTTATAATCTTTCAATCCATGCAATCAAACGAGCTAAAACAATTTTMACAAATTGCCTTACTTGTTTAATACACTTTTGTACAATTGAATTTTATTTTTATTTTTTTAAATTATTTTATTTTGGGCAATGCATCAAAAATTGTCAGTTTTAAACTTTCCTTCTTCCAAAACACCCTCTGGCCTTAACCCCTAAATGCCCAAACCTTGTTTTCAGCTTCTAGAAATTTGCTCTAAGTTGAACAGAAAAAAAATATTTTGATAAATTGTATAATTTTCTTCAAATTATAACCATACAAATTTAAACTAGACATGTTAGACATTACATTGGAAAAGAAAACACAACAATATCACTTATGAGTTCAAAGATTATAATGTTTAACTGGGAAGGTGTCAAAACTACAAAAAAGAATTCAACTTACTTTTTGCATGGTGAATCTAAAAAGTTCGCCAATCAAAATATATGAGGATATAGGGCCAAGCATGTACAACCCCAATCAATTTATAGCTTCTCAAAACCTACCCTACATTTTTCTTAAATTATTTTTTTATGTGATTTTGTCTCCAAGATCTAGTGTAATTGAGGCTCATTTCCAAGAGCCCTCAACACTAGAAAAGTCAAGATCACACACGGTATCCTTGCACAAAATCTTGAGTAGAAAAATCACAGTCATTTATTTTCGAGATCGTATTTTTGATAATAAAACTAGACCTTAATAGGCATCTACCAAAAATGCAAACTACTGAAAGTAGCAGCTTTGGTTAGGTTTTCTTCAACTTCAAAGTTTTGTCAACACCACATTTGGGTGCCTTGGGCATTTCGGGGTTTAAATGCCTGTTTATAGAGACCTCTTGTCCTTCACCCATTTCAGTGAAACTGGCATGCCGGGTTTGCCATATCAATTGCATATCATGTCCAAACAATTCAATATTTTGACATGATTTTATCCCCTGTACAAAAGCCACTGGACCCCCATACATTACTAAGGTGGGTACACCCAAAAGCGCCACAAATTGGTACTGTATCTAGTTACTATTATTAGGCCGATCATAATTTCATATTGTCTTGTTGGCAGATGAAAGCATGGTCCAATGCACCAAAAAACGCAGCATTTGGTTACAATATGCAAAAGTTATTAAGGGTTAAAGATTGTTTCTGAAAGTGCCATCTACAAGCTATGTACATGACTGATTTTGGAAATGTTGACCGACTATAGATGGCGCTTTAAGGTGAGGTGCACTTTTGGGTGTACCCACCTTACTATCCACTCAAAAGACAGATATTGACATACATTACATTGCAGTATGTATATGGGATCCATTTCATGTCCCTGTTTGTAACTTACATGGGAATTATTTCATGTCTCTATTTGCACGTTAGTAAAAACTTGGTACTGACATATATTGCCAGCAAAGGTTCCCAGTGAAATCCGGGATATATCCACCCAAATTACCACCGGACCACCGGTAAGGTATCACATATGAATCCTTGGAGAATTCAAATTTTGCATCACCTTCCCAACTCCAAGGGAAAGGAGGAGCCGGTGGAATATGCTGTGTGCTTCAAATTTAAAATTTTAAGAATTTAATATTMTCCTAATGATGGGATATATGGCGGCTGGCAAACCCAAAAAATCACTGCACGTACTACCCTGATGCTGGTTCCGGTCAAAGTTGTCCAGGTTCAATGTATCTTCCAGATGTATCTACTACCAGATGCATCCCCCTTGRTCCGTACAAGACAAGTACTATGGTTATGGTACCATTCTTGTGGGGGGGGTAGGATGATGAATTCCTTGCTTGAATTTCAAGAAACATTTGGCATTGAATTAATAAAACTTGAAGGACTGCGCCTATGTTTTGCTTAGTGGATACTAGCAAATTTTCATCTGTTGTTTTTGTGAAAGTGACCACACATTATGTCAATCATCATGGGAAGTCAAATTTAGTGTCTTTGATTGTTTCCATATTTTTGGGTAGGCCTAATTTTATGAAGATAGTAAAGATTTTCACATGAAAAGTGTTTTGTGCCACAATGCCCTTTTCGCAATTTTTGAATGGGAATAATCACGTATTGGTTTTTTCAAAATTCATATAAAATACAAATCAAACTCGAAAAATATGAAAATTTCACCATAGATGTACAATATAGTGTAGAACATCATAGTATAAGCCAAAGTTATTGTGTCACTCTACAATTAAAAAAAAATCAAGAAACCATGATTGTAAATGTCAAAAATTCATATTGCATTAAGGTAATGAAATTTATGAATTTTTTAAATGTCCAATTGGAGTGGAAACTACGCTTCATAACCTTCATTTCATTAGTTAGACTCAAATTCAAAATACATAATGTTTGTGGCTAATATTCACATCAAGAGAAAATAACAAGAAATGGCCAAAATACACTACAAGGGTGATATCTCGATTGAGCATCTTCTTCTTTAGAAAAGTCAATAAGACCAAATTTTGGACTACAAATTTTGAATTTGAAAAAATTTAACATATAGATTTGAATTGAGATTAGAGGAAAAACAAAAATTTGAAAACTACGTGATTTTTATTCCTTGGAAAGTTGTTGAGTAGAAGAAGGTACATGATAGAGGGAGAAACTAAATTCTTAATAGCTCTAAGGTTGAATTTTAAAGCACTAATCCCAAAGGTGAAATTGTTCTAAGAATCAAAGTTAATCCCATACAACTTTTGTTTGGGAAAATGTGAAAATTGAGCTCAAAAACAAATCCTAYATGTKTTTTTTTCAAAAATAATGCTCTTATCGMTYATAATTTAARATGCTYTGCAACTTTCACATTACAAGTCCAATGTAATGGATCAAATCTTTCTAAATACATAAAAATACAATCTAAGAGGAAGAAATTTAATTTTTATTTCAAATTTTTGTGGACTTTCTTTTGCCCGTTCATTTAGTTTTGAGTAAATCATGATATAAAATTTGCTTTCGTCATCAATTGAAATTAAAATTATACAACTAGAAAGCTAATAAAGTTTTCTATCATATGAAAAAGTTTCAAAAAGCTTCTTAAATTATGCTCATAGGAACTTGCTTAAAATCCATTTTGTCCCGTGAGGGAACAGTGGGACTTACAATAGGACTTTAGGGGTTAAGATCTATTGTGGGCTGTCTACTACTACCCACACTCCCAACCTAGACAATCATATGGTGCCTCCCTAACAACTCACAATGTTATGAGGTAAGAAACCAACCTCCTATAAAACCAAACAATGTCAACAATATACCAAATCTACACTCTAGAGTACTTGCACGAGCCACTAACTATTACTGGCCTTGACTTGTTTTTATAGACTACATGCTTAAATTTGGCATGTTGCAAAGGCTTAGGTGGGAGAATTTTCTCATGCAGGATCTTAGAGACTCTTTTCATGAGGGACCTTGGAGACTTGTCAAAGTCACTTGTTTGGAGCATAAGTGCAGATGCTCTAATTGTTGATTCAATAGCTTTTTCAACATGGGACTAAGTGAGCATCATGTTGCATTGTGAATTGGGGGTATTAGGGTTTAGGGGAGTCAAGACACTTGCCAAATTAATTGGTTAGAATTAGAATAATTTGTAGTTGTCAAACTTTGAAATCCCAAGAGTCATGGTATTCACTGGGTGGATTATGACTATTTTAAGAGTTTTCTAAGTATTTACTAGGGACCTATACAAATTGGATGAAGTACTTTCTAGTATGTTTGAAAACAAATTTTGACAATTCTTTAGTAATGGGACTAGAAGGTACATCATGATTGTGCAAGAAATTGAGTTAGTTCACCTAGGCTAGGGTGTTAATAAAAACAACTTGAAAAATGAAGATCTTATATCTAGCTTTAGAAATCCTTGGTTTACTTTGCCTAAAAAATTGAGATCTACATTTCCTTCTCTATATCTCCTCCTAGGTATTAATTATAAATCAATAATGACTCTTAACTTCATTGTTTACCAAAGGCATTATTTTATGGATTGTTGCAAGAATCACATGTTGTTTAGTCTCAAAACAGCCCAGTACCACAAGTATTGTATAAAATAAAATATGAATAATTTGTAAAGCACTCAAAATAGTATAAGCATGAAAATTCAAGCCTAGAAAAAATTTATCTCTAAAAGCTATGCACAAAAAAAGAGTGATGGAAAATTCAAGAGAATAGATCCTTTGCAATTTTTTTAAAATAATAAAAAGATACAAAAAACCMAAAATAATCCTTTTCCAAGAGAATCCTTTTTTCTAACTTGAAGATGCTTCTTTTCAACTATTTGCATCTTTAGAAAAGAAATGTGTTTTTTGCACATGTGGAAGGCGGAAACTTTGTTATTTATAAAAAAATTTAAAGCTTGTATAACTTTAATAGAAGTCCTTGTATCCCAATTTTGACCTTCACAGTTTCATTTTTGGATCAGAAAGACTTGAAAATGGCTAAGATAGATATTCAATTGTGGCAAAATTTACAAATTGTAAATCATTTTCTAAAAATTGGGAAAAAAATTATCTAATGTCTATAACTACCACATGTACCTTTATTTCAAATTTCATAGAAAAAAACATACAAAGCAAAGGTTATTAGAAAAAAAAACTTATTCAAGGCAAAGGGGACAAAAAAAAACAATTGATTCTTACAACAACCTTTACATGTAAATAAAGTTGAAGCCTATTCCTACATTGCATATTAGACATTGATTTTTCCTTACCTAAATGCTTGAAATACCACACTATTGTACTAATAATGCATTGACAAAATGTGACCAATTTAAACCCCTAGTGCTTAGAGAGTTTGAACAAAATGAGAAATGCTTTTATATATGAATTTAATACAAGTTAAAAATGATTATAACAAATCAAACACATATCAAATTTGGAAAAAAAATTATAGAACTTTCTTAAATCAATCTGGAAACATGCAAAGTTTCCATAGAGCTCTTATAGCTCCTACAATAAACTAACTTAACCCCTAAAGGACCAAGCTGCGTTTTTTTGGCAACATAGCAATTTTAGGCAACTCACTACAAATGGAGTTTTCATTGTTTTTCTTTGAAATTCTTACACAACATGTGTCCAAGGAGTGGCTTAAAGGCTAACAATTTTCATAACATTTGACTAAACTGTTAAAAAGTTATTGCATGATATGTGATTTTCTTTTAACTTTGGGCAGCCCGGGCAACCCAAAAACACTTCTTTAAAAATCACTTTTTGAAAAAATGAAAATTTGAAATTGTTTCTTTACAATTATATGTAAGTGGAAAGCTTTGAATCATTCCATTTGGATTAGTGAGCTAAACGTTATGAGGAGTTTAAGTTTGTATGTAGGTATGGTTTTTAGAGACTCCATACTTACCCACAAACTAAAACTCCTCATAACTTTTAACTCACTAATCCAAATGGAATGATTCAAAGCTTTCCACTTACATATAATTGTAAAGAAACAATTTCAAATTTTCATTTTTTCAAAAAGTGATTTTTAAAGAAGTGTTTTTGGGCTTCCCTGCCCAAAGTTCAAAGAAAATTACATATCATGCAATAACTTTTTAACAGTGTAGTCAAATGTTATGAAAATTGTTGGGCCTTAAAGCTACTCCTTGGATACATGTTGTTTAAGAATTTCAAAGAAAAACAATGAAAACTCCATTTGTAGTGAGCTGCCCAAAATTGCTATGTTGCCAAAAAACGCAGCTTGGTCCTTTAGAGGTTAAAACCTCTTATTCTCAATGCTACTTTGGGAGCTACACAAAATATTCAAAGTTTTGTGTGAATATAAAGTTTATATGTAGTGCGCAAATTTTGTTATGAATCTTTGAAACTATGAGGTAATCATAATGTACCTTGAATACTAATTGTTTTATTACATATGTTCATTTTTTTAAGAGAATAAAATTTCAAATAAAGAGAGAAATTCTCTAGTAGAAAACGCACGAATTTTGACAGAATTATGTTGATTTGGTCGCGTTGTCCCGGTCATTGCTCTGTTGATTTCTACAGAATTTAGTAAAAAGTTTTGTAGATTTCTGTTGAAATCAACAAAACAGTGATCGGGACAACGTAACCAAATCAAGAGAATTCTGTCAAAATTCGTGCGTTTTCTACTAGTGATTAGACCCTTGATTAGCTTTATAATAAACTTAAGTATATTACACCTCTTCAATAAAACATCAACATTTTGTGATAAAAGTTTCCTTTACACATTCAACAATGTTCATGACCACCTCTTTAAAAGTTTCAAATTTCAATAACTTTCACATTGTTTGTCCTTACACCACAAAACCAAGCCCGTGGACTGCCTTACAAAGAGCTTTTTGATAGTATAAAGACCACAAATGACAGGTGCATCGTCCAGGAGATCTTATTGTAACAAACAACATAACAACCCCTATTTTGTGCTTGACTAATTAACCTTGCACACACCCTACTCGATCAATACTGTGAGACCTCTGATTGCAAATATGATTTCAAAATTTCAAAATTTTATCATGCTTGGAAAATAAATAATTTCAACGTTTTCTTGAGGGGCTGAACGAGGGGGTCAATTCATCTCGGCCACAACAACACTCCAAACATTCTGTGCAATTGGTTTTTTTATTAGAAGAAGATCAATTGCATATAAAATTTAGAGTGTTGCTTCACCGTGTTGCCGTGAGGCTACTCTTAGAGCATCCCCACCGCGCACAGCCAAAAGCACAAACCTAGGCATTGGCCGGCCCCGGCCCCATTCATTTCCCCCACAATACACACAGCAAAGCCAAAAAGTTGTCTAGCTACGGCCAAATGTAGAGATTGGACATCCAAATGGGGAGTCTTGGCCTTGGCTAAATATGGGTTGATTTTGTCTTTTTTCACATATTTCGAGGTACTTCAGGGACATTCAATACTTTTCTGATCTTCGTGCAGATGAGGTGGCACTCTTGGAGGCTAGGCCATATTGACTTGCTTCCCGTGTCTTGAGGCGGAGTTGCGGCGCGGTGCTTGCCAAAAACGAAAGCCCAGCTCACTCATTAGACACGCCAAGTGAGTCCGCCCCGCCCCGTTTTGGCCGGGAGCGCAGTGGGGCTGCTCTTAGTTTTTTACGCTGCCCCAAATAAAAAGATGAAAGAATACCCACCACATGAAATGAAATTATTATTTTAGTAAAAAATCCCAGATCCGGAGCCACTTGCACGGAATGTCCACATTCAACGAATGTGCCACGCAAAAAGCCAGCWAGTCCGTGGTCCACATTCAAGGAATCTGCGGCCTGGAAATAGTAAGAAGACCAATCACTAGTAATGTACTTCCCAGGTACTGGCCGAGGCCATTGTACAGCACACATCACGGCCATCATGGGGCAAGTGACCTGATGAGCCATTGCAGAAGTTCTGGAAAACTCCACATGAACTGACAAACATCTAGAGTAACAATATTGCTTCTCTTTGCTATTTTTTTCCCTTGTCTTCAACTTTTCTTCTGTACATTTGCGTAGCTAATATCTACGTTATTTGAATTTCATGTGCACACCCATAATTTCTCGTCATTAGAAATGAATGCGTGACAAACATTTTTCATTCGAAATGGATGTAAGATGAACGTTTTTTTTTTCTCCAGATGGTGGGTTTTTTTATGCTTTCATATAAATCTCTCTGGAAGTTGCTTGCAGATAGAGAAGCAATGTTGGTACTCTAGGTGTTTGGGACATTGTGTGAAGTTTTTGAGAACCTGTGCAAATTACTAGTGATTACAAGCAATTTCAATGGGATCTCAACATTTGAATCAATGGCCTTATAAACAAAGTACTGTATTCTACAGAGGTGTTTTTGTTCCAAAGTAGATTCAAAAGAATGGCAGCAGATAGTCATGCAATCTGTTTGATAATTTAGAAACTTGTATTGTACAGCATGAGTCAGTCTGCAATTAATTTCATTGCAATTGCAGTAGGATTATTGTTGTTGCTTTCAAAGCATCAAGAGCTCAATTTCTGCAGCTCCTGGAAATCAAAGTTGTAGGTCTTTCTCTCTCAGGGAAGACTTGAATGTCCATCGTCTTGCAGCACTGAGTGAGTAGTGAAGGCTCTTAAAATTTCATTGAAGCAAATCGTCTTCCTCTTTCAAAATTTAAAGATGCAATAGGAAATTCTTGAAGGTTGCTGTGACAGTGTTTCTCTTGTGATTGCACATTAGTGGGAGGGGGTAACGACGTCGTCTCCCTCATTTGCATTACACTGTTTTTTCTATTCTACTGGAAGTGAGAGAGCTCACAATCTTTTGTAAAATTTACCCCAATGCAAACTCTACACTCGGGTGTTAATTTGCTGTTCGGAAGATTGAAATAGAATCGTTGCTCTTAGTTTCAGACTCAAGAGGAATGCCACAGACTTCGTTCGTTCCTTGATATAGAGCTCAAGTTATGGTAATGTCACCATCTATTTTTCGAAAGGAAATGAGGGCTTTGCATTGATTGATTCAAGTTATGGGTGCCGAAGTTTGTGCAGGACCTTTACTTGAAAAAAGTGAGCGAATTTCTACACGAACAGGAGCAAAACCTCTTTTGTTGCAATAGCTGCTTGTTTTGTTGAATGTTTGCACTCAATGACAGGTGATACTCTCTTGCATTGTTTACACTCCCATGGGGAAACGAAACAAAATAGACTACTTAACATATGCGCTCCGAGCATGTGTTGGATATATACGACTTGTGGAAGCTGTCCATTCCGGATTTGGACACAAAATGATCGAGAGTTTCTGGGGATCAACAGGCATGAAATGTGCAGTTTCAAGGTGTGCAATTAGAGGGGCCAGTGAAAGATCTTCGATTTATCCCATAGTTCTTGCCAAGAGAACTGCGTTTCGTCTGTACAAGTACCGGGAATTTTGTCTTCAAAGATACGCAGCCGGGTGCTCAGCACAGAGCGAACTATTCTTTCGCCTTTTACTAAAGAATACCGTGCGCTGGGTACACGTACCGGCATACCCCATTTTTTGGAATGCTCCTCACGGAGCCCACCAAACAATTGCAAATCGGATGATAGAGTTCTGGGGTACACTGATTAGTGGAATTAGGTTGCCCTCGGTAATTTCTCGACATTCCATACAAGATAAATATATATTTTTCATGTGCAAGAATGCACTGTTTCTGAATCAGTTATTGGTGTAGCTGGAACTCATTAACCTCCTTGTGTACAAATGGAAGTAATTGTAGAAATATGTGTTGGCTTTGATGGCTTGTAGAATGAATCAGTTATTGGTGTAGCTGGAACTCATTAACCTCCNTGTGTACAAATGGAAGTAATTGTAGAAATATGTGTTGGCTTTGATGGCTTGTAGAATGAATCAGTTATTGGTGTAGCTGGAACTCATTAACCTCCATGTGTACAAATGGAAGTAATTGTAGAAATATTTGTTGGCTTTGATGGCTTGTAGAATAACTTTTCTTGGGGTACAAATGGAAGTATTTGTAGAAATGTGTTGGCTTTGATGGCTTGTAGAGTAACTTTCTTGGGGTAAGGCAACCTAATTGTAAATGCAACCTAATTTCATTTATTTAGTGTATGTGTCAGGTTGTAAAGGCAACCTAATTTCATTTATGTAGTGTATGTGTCTTGGTGTTTTGTCCGAAGTGGGGTTTAGGGGTTAGCTACCATGAGGGGATTGATTGCTCGGACACTGTAGTAAATCGGTCCAGATTTTAAAAATGCTCCAGGTGCTGCAAAATAGTGTTGCCATTCTCTTACGTGAAAGATTGATACTTTGTGGGCTTTGCCAAAGCTCCCGTGTTCTAACCCTTCTTCGACAACAAGTGCCACCTGCCTGGTGTCAATGAAACCCAAAGTTTCCGCCATTCCAGTCCTACGGTGCACTTGTGAAAGAGGAAGGTCGAATAGAGCCTCTTGTTGGTACCACGAGTCGGTTGGTGTAGGAAGGAGACTGCTGGATCAGGGCCTTCCTTTAAGCTTTTAGTATATGGCTTCCATCATACAAGCCACATGTGTTATGTTTGCAATCGGGGTCTACCTATATTTGAGGCTATCTGTCTCTTTCTATGGTTCAAAAGCGCATCGTTTGGTTGTCCGACAATTCGCCAGTTGTATGTAAGCATCACTTGGCTGCGGGTCTACAACTATGGAAATTGAAGAGAAGCGGAGTGGCGAGCAGCTTGAGATGGAGTGCGTTCTGACAGCCAGGGAGATGTTCACTCGAAAGAGCGTCAATCAGGAGGTGATTTTTGGTAATGCTGTGGAAGCGTGAGATTGCTCTGTGGCCGCAATTGCAGGCTGCTTTTGACCGGAACAGTGGGAAGCGCAAGAAGTGGTTTTAGAAAGGAGAGTTGGCAGGACCATGTTGTCTCCCAGAGGTTGTCTCGCTTGGAAAGTTAGGTCGAAGAGGCCAAGAGCTAAGAATCTATCGCGGTTGGAAGCTAATATACCAGTTTACAAGCAGCAAGTTGCCGATTTAGGGTTGGGGTTTAGGGTTTAGGGTTTACGGCTCACGAGTGGTGCCCGAAACGGAATCAAAACGGATCTGGACGCTCGGAAAGGGAAAGCTGCTCGTCAAACAGAGTCCGAAGCSGAGTTTGAATCCAGCACGGTACAGGCGGAGGTGAAAACGTTTAGAAAAGCTGTCCAAGAGTAGTTGGAGGCTGGGATTTTGTGATCGCCTCCATAGCTGACGAAAGCGACGTAGCTCAGCTGCAGAAAGTACAAAAAACGCAAACCAAGAAGAACACCACCTAACTTGAGCAGAGATAACCGGGTCAAGACTCAAGAGTACTAGTAGCAGAAATCATTCCGTGGAGCACTTGAAATGCTACAACAAGCCATGGCAAAAACAGAGTCAAACTGCGAATTTTCTTCTATATTTGGTATGCACTTAACACTTCTTGTACCGCGTACTTAGGACATTCCTGTCTGAATCGAAAATCTGGGGAAATTTGTGCTCGGCACTGTAATGACTTCTCTGAATTAACATTGTATAAAAGTAGAAACAACCTCCCTGCCTACGAAAGACAAAATATATCACAAGTTTCCTGGCACATACAGGTTTCGTTTTGCCTGTTTTTCCACAGGCAATTCGTCCCAAAGTTGTCGGTGATAGTTGATTAATCGCTGCAACGTTTGCAGGAGGAATAAACCGTGTATATGTTTCTACACTCGAAGCTACTTTTATGCTCCAAAAGATCAACCTCCAGGTCTAACTACTTCATTCAAAGTCAACTACTACTTTCAAAAGATTGGGTCTTTGCCTTGCTTTGGAAAAATCAAAAACATCGCCTATTGTGAGGGGGAGCTCATACCTACGATCTCTCGACGAACCGCAGCATCCTTCCACAAACAGTTGAGGTTAAAAGTCAGTCAGCACTTCCGTGAACATCGAGTTCCTCCCCTGCGAGTTCGCACGACCGAAGCTGAACTTGGGATTCTAGCAACTCAGTCTCCTCGATATCAGACTCTTCCACTAGGACGGCAGCCTCAGGAACGGCTGCCTCTTGCACAGGAACAGCTAGACTGCCTGCTTGGCAGCAAAACCGAAGCAAAGCTAATATGTTACATAATGAAGAGTTACCCTTGGGAACCCAGAGATTACACCCTATCTACAATCCTAACCGCCGGGGGGTGCTTTTAGGAGTTCCCTGTTCACGACGCGACCCAGGGGTGGAAATCAAATTCCGTTCCTTCACTCGGAGGGCTTTCTCCTTCAACACCTTCTTCGCATCAGCCTCAGCTTGTGTCTTGCGCACTTCCTCCATTTCTTCCTCCATAGCTGACTTCTCTTCCTTTTGCTTTCGTCTCTGCTCGAGCCTTGACGTGTGAGAATCTTTGATGCTGAAAAACATGGGTCCAAGCTCAGCAAGCCAGTGTGGCTCTACAGCAGTCACACACTGCATGTACTCTTTCGAAGTCAGAACCAGCTCGTGGTAAACTATGTAGTCCGGTGTGTAACCCAATCCGTACAGAGCACTGCTGGGATGCAAGTGACAGGGCATGCCCGTGCGGGAGTTCACATACTCCCCAATCCCCTTCAAGCGAGCAGCGTTGTGAAAATATGACGAGCAGATTGCTTTTCGCACCACGTCCCAATCAGTTCCAGAGGACGTGAGTGGTATCTTCTGCTGCTTCAAGATGTCCAACAATTGGGATCGGACTTCTCGGGCTTTCCGAAGACCTTTCACATGAAGAAAATGGTCGCCGCACCAATCTCCCCGATACTGGTTGTTCTTCCACTGCTGGTAAACGTTCAAGAGCGTCAAATGGTCACTCTCTGGCACAAAAAACTTCTCCCTAGCAGCATCGCTTTCCTCTGCACGATCCTTGGGCCTGAAAAACACGGATGGAACTGAAAGCATGGAAACGATTGTGAGAACTTCGTCCATGCACTGGAGTTCGTGACCCATCAGGAGCATCTTGCCAAGAGGAGGATCCAGAGGAAATTCAACCATTTTGCGACCCAACTGCGTGAGGCGCCCAACGTTGTCCAGGGCACCAAGAACCCATAACTGGTACATCGAATTCAGTATGTTCTCCTGAGGCGGAGGGTCCATGAAGTCAAACTCTAATAGGTTGCCAATATTCAGAGACTTTAGAAGCAACACCACATTTCCCAAGTTTGTTCTCTGAATCTCTGGAACCGGATTTTGCAGCATTTCATTCTGATAAGCTGTTTCCGTATAAAGACGATAACAAGTACCGGGGCCAGTGCGACCAGCACGACCTGCCCTTTGATCTGCTGCAGCACGACTGCAAGGAAAGACCTGGAGGGCATCCATACCCATGCGAGGATTATACACCTTTATCTTTCCATAACCTGAATCAATGACGTACAATATTCCATCCACAGTCAATGACGTCTCCGCAATGTTGGTTGCCACAATGCACTTTCGGGCACCGTTCTCTGCCTTCTGGAAAATCTTGGCCTGCAGTTACACCAGCGGATGTCAGCCCCAGAAATTTCACAAAATTGAAGCACATTTTTCTTATCCAAGAAACTGTTCCTCTAAGCATCTATTACCATATAAATAAGAAAATAAATTTAAAATACTAGTGTAAATATATCAGAAACAGTATTGCAATGGATAAGAAACAGGTACAAGACAAATAGACAAAATGACTCGATTTATGTTTGGGGTGTAAACCGTGCATACAATTCACATGGAACGAAAGAGGTAGTATAGTACCTGCAAATCAGATGGAAGTTGAGAGTAGATTGGGAGAATGGCTAGAATAGACCAACCTGCTCTTCAGTTTTTTCGACGCCTAGAATATTCCCCAGCTTGGAACCTGCAAGCTCCCAGAAACGCTGCCGTGACTTGTTCGAGTTTTGCTTTTCACGTGTCTCCCGAACGAGGGCGGAACCCTTCCTAGCTATGATAGCCATGTCCGAAGTTGGATCCTTAATTGGCATAACCGGTTCAGCCTGCTTGGTGTAAACCACTCTTCCATCCAAAAASGGTGGCTTTGTGTCTGTCACAATGGTGCAACAAAGAAAAAGTCAGTTCTTTTGAAAAACATGACAGGAACAGTTCTCATATACTTTACTTGGTCGTACAAATTATGCTAATGAATAACCATAAKAGCAAATTAAAATACATAGAACATCCTAATCCGGGTCGTCATGCAGATGGACAGAAACAAAATCAAACAAAATGACATATACTTCACACGAAGAGTCTGCACTATGACAATARAACAACGAACTGTCTGTACAAGCTCAGGTAGTTGTATGAACGGGAACRGATARATTGGATGAAGGATAATAAATACCATGGACAAGTAGAATAACGCGATTTTCATCCTCATCGTCRAACTCTGTCTGCTGTTCTGTTCCACGCACAGCACCTGATCGAAGCAACTGTCTATCTTCCCACTGAGCGTTATCTGCACTCAGCTGCGAAAACTTCTTGCTCTGGGCTAAGCTCATATTTGTTCCATCTCTTCGTTTCTACACAATGACAAAACGTGAATGGGTTCAATTACACCCTCGATCCATGAACAATATGTAAGAGATGAAATTGCAGAGCTATAAACTAGAATCAAAGCGACCCCTTCCAMTGTCAACATTGGCTGTATACCCGATCCCCAAATATGATGCAAAATAAGTCACTATTCAATCTTGTGTATCCAATTAAACAAAACGTCTACATAAACTTTCAAGCTATCATTATCACAAATTTACGTTGACCAGATTAGCTCTGAAAAAACGAAATAGGGCAATTTGAGGAATAAGAAATGGAATTTTAAATAAGTAACGAAGGAGCCATTGAGATTTCTCAAAATTCCGGTAGTCAAAAGGAACTCATACCAGGCGTTTCACCATTTCAGCTTCCCTTTTCTTGAAAGTTGCCTCACCACCAATGAAAGGTTGTGCAGAATCCATGTCAAAGCTTGCACCACCCTCTTCCTGATTGTACCTGCCAAAAGTCTCAGGTCAATGTGGAAACCAGACAATGCTTCAATGTGGAAACTAGATAATGCTTCACTCAAACCTGACAAGCTTAGAAAGAACAAGGGTAAGGCCAGATATAACCACGTGTCATAAAAAATTGAATGTTGAATGTCATCCGGGGATTAACATRAAAAGAGCGACTGACTACTCACCAACTACGGTCAGCGTCCCGTTCTGCTTCCTCCATTTCAGCACGTGTCTGCTCATCCAACTCCCAATGTTCCCCTTCTTCAACTCCACCCCGACTAGACTTGCCAGCCTGCAAGATGCACAAACGTGAATGAGGACTCTATTAAACTGCCATGGAGAAACGGGAAAGGCGAAAAAAAGGGCCATCTATTGCAAAAGAAACATCTCATGTGATTGTAAAAGGAATAAAGCAACTGAAAACATGAATATTGGCAAAAGGCCTAAGGAAAGGGACCGCAGTACCGTTGATCCACTGCGTGGAGTAGATTGCGATCGAAACTGCAGCCTATGAGACTGCTCTCTGCCCCTAGGAGTATCTTTACTAGAATCGTGTCGCGTGGCTCCACGGGGAATCATACCTCCCGCTCTAATTGGTGACGGTGACGGAGAAGCTATATCCCATGGAGAAGGTGAAGCTACAACACAATAGAACGAGGCCAGACGTCAGGGAAATAAATAACATGTAATGAGGTACAACTTCAGGAAAAATCACCTCCAGACTACAGACTATGTAAGCTAAAGGATTCTAATCAAGTGAAAAGCAGCGTCTGGTGTGCTAAATTGCGAAAGCGGAACACTGATAGTTAATCACTAATAAATTAAACCATGAAAACCATTCACTACTCTACAACTAGGTTGAACCAGAACTATAGCAGGCGTCCTGAAGAAACCCATTCGAAAAGACAGCGGGATTGCGTGACATGCATCAAAGCCTCAAAACGCGAAACGAAAGAAAAGTCAGCAAAAATCATATCTTCACCGACAAGTGTCCACAAAGTAACGCACTTCGCAATAGTTTGAGAATGGTACCTTGGTACGGGCTATCTCCACCTTCCCAGGGAGAAGGCAGCCGTGACTCTGCTGGGGAAGCAGGAATGAAGTGACCACCAGGTGACGGAGGAGGATACGACCGATCACGGCGAGGAGTGGAACCCGGTCGACGAGGGGTGTCATCCCACTGCCAGGGTCCATTATCCCAAGAACCCCCTCCTGAATAAAATTTCACCATTTGTTAGACTTGTGTAAGAGACAAACTCTATAATTTCTATACACCGTCAACATGGAATCAACGAAGGTACATAACTTGCATAACTTTAGAGACATCCAGACAAACCAGTTTTGTCTACACTAAGTAACGAACCCCTTCCAAACTACGTTAAGAGAGTATTTAGTACAACATCTAACCTCGTCCAGCCAGGCTCCAGCTTACTCGCAGTCATGGCCAAACCCTAAACCTAGTACAAGTCATATGTTGAGCGTGGCTTGTTCCAAGTAAGAATGACAGTGATTGAGCAAAGCACTGCCTTCCATAAGACCTGTAACCCCTAAAGAGTTATGGCAAACTGATAGCATACACATACCTGAGGACGAGCGTCGTGGACTAGGGCTTGGCATAGGGCTTGCATTGGGAGTATAATCGTTTCTGTAMCCTCGTCTACTCCTGTCTCTATCGTAGTAACCAGATCTCCGGTCTCGTTCACCCCTTGACTCATGCCTCGATTCATACCTCGGCTCAGACCTGGACTCATATCTCGACTCATATCTGTCACCATCCCGGTCGTCACTACGCCTATCCTGGCTGCCACTTCTTCCATACCTGTCAGAGCGCTGATCACTATCTCCCGGTTGATCGCTATCTTCTTGTGCTCTCTCCCTGTATTTGCGAGCTCCAGCTCCAGAAGGATTCTCCCTCACTGCCGGAGTCTCTTCCTCGCCATCTCTCTCTACTGTTCTCTCAGCCTCCTCAGCTTGATTTGCTGCAACGGACAGGTAGTGCACTCTCTTCACAATCCCTGTCTTCTCGGTATCTNAGGAGTATCTTTACTAGAATCATGTCGCGTGGCTCCTCGGGGAATCATACCCCCCGCTCTAATTGGTGACGGTGACGGAGAAGCTATATCCCATGGAGAAGGTGAAGCTACAACACAAGAGAACGAGGCTAGACGTCAGGGAAGTAAATAACATGTAATGAGGTACAACTTCAGGAAAAATCACCTCCAGACTATGTAAACTAAAGGATTCTAATCAAGTGAAAAGCAGTGTCTGGTGTGCTAAATTGCGAAAGCGGAACACTGATAGTTAATCACTAATAAATTGGACAATCAAAACCATTCACTACTCTACAACTAGGTTGAACCAGAACTATAGCAGGCGTCCTGAAGTAACCCATACGAAAAAGACAACGGGATTGCATGACATGCATCAAAGCCTCAAAACACGAAACGAAAGAAAAGTCAGCAAAAATCATATCTTCACCCACAAGTGTCCACAAAGTAACGCACTTCGCAATAGTTTGAGAATGGTACCTTGGTACGGACTATCTCCACCTTCCCAGGGAGAAGGCAGCCGTGACTCTGCTGGGGAAGCAGGAATGAAGTGACCACCAGGTGACGGAGGAGGATACGACCGATCACGGCGAGGAGTGGAACCCGGTCGACGAGGGGTGTCATCCCACTGCCAGGGTCCATTATCCCAAGAACCCCCTCCTGAATAAAATTTCACCATTTGTTAGACTTGTGTAAGAGACAAACTCTATAATTTCTATACACCGTCAACATGGAATCAACGAAGGTACATAACTTGCATAACTTTAGAGACATCCAGACAAACCAGTTTTGTCTACACTAAGTAACGAACCCCTTCCAAACTACGTTAAGAGAGTATTTAGTACAACATCTAACCTCGTCCAGCCAGGCTCCAGCTTACTCGCAGTCATGGCCAAACCCTAAACCTAGTACAAGTCATATGTTGAGCGTGGCTTGTTCCAAGTAAGAATGACAGTGATTGAGCAAAGCACTGCCTTCCATAAGACCTGTAACCCCTAAAGAGTTATGGCAAACTGATAGCATACACATACCTGAGGACGAGCGTCGTGGACTAGGGCTTGGCATAGGGCTTGCATTGGGAGTATAATCGTTTCTGTAMCCTCGTCTACTCCTGTCTCTATCGTAGTAACCAGATCTCCGGTCTCGTTCACCCCTTGACTCATGCCTCGATTCATACCTCGGCTCAGACCTGGACTCATATCTCGACTCATATCTGTCACCATCCCGGTCGTCACTACGCCTATCCTGGCTGCCACTTCTTCCATACCTRTCAGAGCGCTGATCACTATCTCCCGGTTGATCGCTATCTTCTTGTGCTCTCTCCCTGTATTTGCGAGCTCCAGCTCCAGAAGGATTCTCCCTCACTGCCGGAGTCTCTTCCTCGCCATCTCTCTCTACTGTTCTCTCAGCCTCCTCAGCTTGATTTGCTGCAACGGACAGGTAGTGCACTCTCTTCACAATCCCTGTCTTCTCGGTATCTGCTGCTCTTTTGGCACGCGCTAACGAATCGAGACCTAAAATTTTATTATCCAAGACATCACGTAAGTTTCAATCTCGATCACAACGAAACCCTAGAATTCAAACAGAAACGRGAGGAACAATAACAACTCAACAATTGCGCAAGRTTCTTCCACTGAAAAGAAAKATYACTTACCTAGGATGGATTTGCGAGGAAGAGGCACTTTGAAAACAGGTCGCTCCTGCTCCGCCCCGGTCATGGCGAACCTGTGAACCTCCCTGGTCGGCAGGAAAGGTGAAAMGACCTCAAATCATGAGAAGCTCGATTACTACTTCGATGAGCCCTGAGACGACATCAGAAACCAAAATTCAAGTGAGAAGTGTAAGCAAAACCTCCCCGATGGCAGCCCSGCGGAAGAATTCACAAAAACAGAGCTGCAAACAGGAGGTCGAGGGTCGAAAACAAAGATCAAAGTCCTTGAGGGTCGAAAACAAAGTTCGGACCGACCGACCTACGAACCTACCTAACACGCCGTAAAGCACCAACTCATTACTGGAGAATTGCATCGATAAAATTGTAAATAAAAAAACAAAAACATATAAATTATTTGTAGTAGTAATAATTAATGATAAAAAAATAATCTTAATAAATAAAAAATTATGTATAATATAATTTTTCTTTGCTAGAATTAATTGGATATTAAAAAATAAATTAAATGACAATTTTAATAAAAATATAGATAAAAAATAAAAAATATAGATAAAAGGGAGAAAAAAATAATAATGGATGACGTGAGATATCCAGTACTTATAGAAAAAAACAATTCGCTTATTAGAACAATATCAATATACTTTTGATGTTAATCAAAAATTGACTAAGGTAGAACCATCCATTACCAACCAGTGCCCCATAGCCAACCGTAGATTGACTAATTTCCAACCAAGGCTAGAATGTTTTTTTTTCATCTTTTCAAGGTTGGGATTAAAAGTTCACGACACATGTCCCAACTTAGTGCGCAAGAAAGTAGGAAGCAGTTAGTGGAAATGTAATTTTTTGAGTGATCGGAATTGGAAGAGTCTAAAGATTGGCAATGGGTCCAGTGCACTTTTTGCCTTTGAAATTCATAATAATTTCAATTCAAGTGATAAAACTACCAAAGTTTTGCAATCCCTAGCATTTCTATAATTGCACCTCTAAAAATATTGCTTTGTGTTGCACTACATCAAATCATGTCTAAAATTGCTTAAGTGATTAGTTATGGGTGGTTCTACCTTAAGCCACAAATGAAAAAATGGATTGAAAGCTAAAGCCATTAGAAATTTTACAATACAAGGGTTTAATAGCCCCAAGGATGATAAAACTATCATCCAAAGGACTTCATCCCAAACACAGCATGCATGTTATTCATTTTCACTTGTGTGCCATGTGCCTTTGCTTGTGAAGCCCAAAGAGGGCGCGGGAGCCATGTGCCTTTGCTACAGCCAAAATAAAAGTAAATTATTATTATTATTTTTCTTTTGTAAAAAAATCTTTGAAATTAAAGAACTTTCACACTAAAGGTTCAAATTGGCCCAAATAGAAAGCTCTATGTATAAAGGATTTTAAAGGGCTACGTTTCCTAGTGATGGACTTGCTATGCAAAAGTTATGAATTTTCCAAAATAAAAAGGTAGTTTATTTCAATTTTGCGATTCATAAAAACCTTTGAAATTCAATAACATTCACACCAAAGGTCCAAATGAGGGCTTTTGGGGGGGGCTTTTTGGTACGAGATTGCACTCGAAAAAATGGTTTGGCTAAAATATGCCAAAAAAAATGTCAAAAAACTTGGATGAAAACGCCAAACAATTTTGAATTTAAAAAAAATCTTAGATGAAATCGCCAGATTGTGGATGAAAACCATAGTATACATCCAATATGTGGATGAATGTTGAAAACAATATGCGACAGCAATCCAAACGAAGGCGTTTGAATAGTCCAGCTCTAAACGAACCTGCAATATAAACAGATAATAGCAATTTAGCATTCAAATCTCATTCAAGTCTAAACAAATTTCTCAGTCCCAAACAATCACAAACATCAACTATGGACCTCGCATTTGAAAATAGAGAAACATTAGATGTTTTTTGGCCCGTCTAGAAGACTGCAAGTTCCCAACTGTGGGAACACATTGGGAACTCTGGGAACTCTGCCACATAGGCAGTCTGACGTGGCACAGAGACTACCACGTCGGATAATACTATTTAATTATTAATTTTAATTAATTATTAATTATTTAAAAAATAATCTTTTGAAAAAAAAAAAAAATTTAAATCAATTTTCAGTTTCATTATACTTTCTAAGATTTCTGAAAAATAATTTTTTTTTTTTTTTTTTTGAAATTCAAAATTTCAGACCAGCAGTGGCTAGTTCCCTGTGCAGTGAACAGTTTCAGGGAGCAGCCACGAAACAGGTTCTTCCGAGGCTGAAAAAACATCTAATGCTAGCAACTATTTGACAGTTTGACCAACAGACATAAGGTAGTGAGAGTGAGATGCAAGTGTTAAAGTAGTACTTTTGGTGTGGACTTGCGTAAACAAACTAACTAAGGATAGGAGGTCCATAAATGCTCATTTAAGGGTGAAAGTAAAATTTGGGGAGGTGAGACTTTTTGAAATGTTTTTTAGGTAAAATTTCCTTAATAGGCAAGTTTTTTCATACTTTTTTAAACCTTTGTAGAATTAGTTATGAAATTTTGAAGTTGAAATGGCATAAGGCTCTAAAATCACCCACCTCCTAAAATATACATAGTTTGCACATTGTTGAAAGCTACAAAAAATCAACACGTACAAACGTACAAACAATGTACATTTGAAAAGGTGGGTGATCTTAAACAATGTACATTTGAAGAGGTGGGTGATCTTAGAGCCTGAGCACTTTTAGAACCTCCCACCTTAACTAAACTTCACACTTCACACTATCAAAGATTACCAATATTGTACCCAACTATTGAGATYAGCTATCCATTCAAATATGGGTCTTGAACTTATTTGTTTAAATTTGGAAAGAAAAACCTCGTACATGCCACAACTAAAAATATTCTCTCAAAACCCATATTTTCTCCTTAATTACCAAAATTTACATAAAAAGAAAAAATATTCCTGACACTGTGGCATCAATTTTTAGAATTTTTGTTTTAAAGATTCTCACAGCCACATACAATATTGCTCACAAAAATGATGAATTAGAGAGATTCCAATGAGCATTGAATGGCAGGAGCAACTTACAGAAAATATYATACCAAGAGTACTTGTGACAAACATCCCCCAAAKCGCATGAAYTGTCAAATCCTTGAAGTTACTCATGCCCGTGGAAATTGGCAAAGCTTGTTGCAAGAGATTTGGCTGCGACGACTCCGGGATGCCSAGAAAGATGGAAGGCAATTGAGGAGAACGCTCTGGAAATAGAGACATCCATGAAAAACATCCSCGGAGGATGCTTGACATCATCCCTTGGCGGTCGCTCTTTAATATTTTGTCACATAATTTTCCCTTCAAGAATCTCACTGGTGCAACAACCATGGTCGTGACCATTGTGCCCAAATTGCATGCTGTTCCAAATGATGGACCATATGCATTCCTGACATCACAACTTACTAAGTTAGAAAAAACATGATGGAGGTGTACTTTGTCCACTTAGGTATGTGCACCCATAATCAACACTACCTAAAACATGACCCTTAAAATTGAGACACCTCATTTAACATGGTGTCCAAATAATGCATGCTAAAGTCAGCATTGGAATCCTTTTTTAGTTGTCAATAAGATCCAATAAAATAATTCATATTCAATAATAGTAACTATACTTAGTTGTAATTAGCAAGGATTGTAGGAAATTACCACAATCGTTGATAATTTACTACACCTAAAATCATGATATAATAAACACTACACCTAAAATCAACCCAATCAACACTTGAACATATTTAGTTCCTATTATGAAACTTTTTGAGTTTTTCTTGGATCCAGCTAGCTAGAAATCAAAAGAGGGTTCCATAGTTCTTTTAGCTTGCATTTCTTGAATATCACATCATACAAACAAACTATTAATTTTCAAAGTGCTGAATTTTTTTTTACCCATATGAACATTTTAGGCAAGCACATGTAGGACGACCTCGGTCTTAAGCTTGAAAGAGGTTGGAGTTTGGTGCACTTACTTTCACCAAACAATCATCTTGTCTATGATTGCAATAAACCGACAAAGATCAATTTCTCATGCACTAAGTTAAACTCCCTTTGTCTTACTGAAAACCTCCAAACATCTTCTCCTTGCTCCTTTTTAGTCATAGTGCAAGCAATACATGCATTTAAGAACTAGTAACCCATCCCTCAAATCTATGCAAAAATCTCTAGCTCACGATTTAGACCCCTAAAATCCATGTGAAAAGTATGATATTTGAGCACAATCTCAGCCGTGACCGTTTTAAATCAATAAATAAATCAGAGCACAATTTTAGTGAGACAAAAATTGTGCCTGCCCTTTGCAAGTTTTTAGTGGGACAGAGGGAGTATCTTACCCCAGTGAGCGCTTGATTCTTGCAATGGCGGATGAGCCTTTGGGCGCGAAGTACCAGAGCGAGACCGTGCCGCTCACTACCGCATGTTGAAGAATCATTGACACCATAATCACCCAASAAACCATGAAGCCTGCAATCAATCATTCCAGCAGTCTAACCCACACATTGAGAAAACCATTAAATTACCAAAGATTCATTGATGAACCGTCTCTCCAAATTTCAGTGCGTAAATGAAAGCACAATTGTTATAGAAAATTTTCATAATTTATTATTGAAAATTTTGAATTAATTTGTTATTTATATTCTATATTTTCAGGAGAGAAAAAATCATGACTTAAATGTGATATAATGGCTTCAATCTTTTATGTTCTAACACTCTTGCTAATACATTATCATTATTTTGTTCTGGATTATAGTGATGGTCTTTGCGTGGTCACATTCTTGGTCTAAGCAAACGCGCATGTTTCCACACAAATGTGCGGTAAAATGGTTGGTTTTAAAGCACCCAAATGTGACATTCCAAGCTTTTTAGAGTTTTGAACTTGTTGGATCTGACGGAGGTTTGTGGTGATTATGCAATCTCTTGAAATTTGAAATTTAGTTTACTTAATATGACGATGAGTGAGTGACTGGTGGTGGTAAATTAGCCTAGCCGAGGAAAGCAGGAAATCTATGCGGAAACAATGTACATAATGAGGATGGGATTGATCTCATTTGGTCATATGCGGTTTAGGGTTTAGGGTTTAGGGTTTAGGGTATCCCAAACATACTTCTCTTAAACCTCTGTGGGCTAAATTATTGGGCTTTATAATGTTGCATTGCAGGTTTACTGAGTGTTGGGAGTTTTTGACAAATTCACACATCCTATGACGGAGTGTCATGTCGCGATTTAATACAATATCGGTAGGGTTGACGCAGATTTCTCTAGCCATACGGGCTGTGATTGAAACGCTGTTTAAGTTTTGGTTGAAGCAGGAAGATGAAGCGTAACTGTTCATTGAGAGCCATTGTCCATTGCAATTCACTCTGGGAAGCTGAACARCCAACAGAGGTGGAAGTCCACAGGCACGCGCAAACATAGAAATAAGTTGGAGTTGKAGGAGATCATCACTCTGGAATTTGTGTTTTTTCACATCTTGAACTGTCAGAGTACGTTGCTGTGATTGCTGTTGAAAAGGTCAATTTCGTTATATTGCTGCGATTCAGAGCGCGAAAATTGTGACACTCTATTGCTTGAAGCTCAGAAAACTAAGACATGGGCGTCTAGAAATCCTAAGTCTACATCTGCCCTGATTTTTAGAGCTTTGTGCAATGGATATGTCACAACTTTGGTGCTCTGATTTGTACCAATTTAATGAAATTGATGTTCTTGTTTACCCACTGAGGTCCCAAAATTACGTGTAGTGTCCAATTCGAATGTGACTAGGGTTCTTAGGGTTTATTAGGAATTAGGGTTTGGCACCTAGTTGCATAGTCTTGGTTTCAGTGCTGAACTGATGAGTGTCCGAGCCCAATGCAGGTTCATTTTTGACATGATTGTTGGATGTGATTAGGTTTAGGGTTGGCACATCGTTTTTCCCTATTGATCTTGTTTCAATTTTGTCCTTTGTCTTTTTGACGGAAAGCAGGTGTTTGATTCTCCTGTCGGGATTGTTGTCTTCGGAGTGCCGGTATGCTTTGCGAAGGCGTATGAAGCTACATTGCATTGTTCAATCACTAGTGCGCATGTTTTTTGCATTTGATAACTGGAGCTTTGCTTTGCTTTGCATTGGGTGTCTTGAGACTTTCCATTTCTGCGATTTCCTTTTTGGGTGGTTTTATTTCAGATGGGTAGAAATTTCTCATGTTACAACAGTTATGGTTGTAATCAACGTGATCA
>VACF01002414.1:25036-101417 GCA_006891605.1 Pleurozium schreberi | reverse complement strand
GGGTAGTTGCAAGAAACACCTATCGTTTTTGGCTCAAAATGGGCTTAGTATCGGAGTACTGTGACTTTTGGAATAATTTTTTATTAAATAAAACATAATACGGATAATTTGTAAAGCATTCAAAAAAGTATGTGTAAAAATTCAAACCTAGAAAAATTTATCTCTAAAGTTATGCATACTCAACAAGTGATGGAAAATGACAAGAAAATGAAGAAATGTTTGATTTTTTTTAAACAATCAAAAAATTCCAAAAATTCTCCAAAAATTCTCCATTTTTCCTAACTCGGAGATGCTCGTTTTCAACCATTTTTGTTTTTGGGAAAAAAATTTGAGTTCCTAGCACTTGCGCAAAGGTAATACACTTTGAGCACATGTGGAGGGTGACTGTACAAATTACTATTTTTAGAAAATCTTGTTAAGGGCCTATCTAACTTTTATTAGTAGAAATCCTTGCATTCCAATTTCGAGCTTAAAATTCATCATTAGATGTTTCTTCAGCCCTGTAGAAGATTGTTTTGCGGTTGTTCTCCAAAACTGTTCCCTGCACAGGGAACTAGCATCTGCTGGTCTGAAATTTTGAACTTAAAAAAAAAAATTCAAAAAATCTTAGAAATTATAAAAAACACCTAAAACTGATTTTTTAGATTTTTTTTTCCAAAAAACTATTGTTTAAATATTTAAGAATTAATTAAAGAATTAATTAATTAATTAATTAATTAGTATGAATTAACGTGGTAGTCTCTCGGCAACGTCAGAATGCCTACATGGCAAAGCTCCTAGAGTTCCCAATGAGTTTCTACAGCCTGAGAACTCACAATCTTTTAAATGCCCCACAAAAACATCTAATGTATTTTTAGGTAAAAGAAGTACTAAAAACCTCCAAAATGGACAAGGAAGACATCTGATTGGGGGCAAGTTAAAAATAGTGAAATGATTTTGAAAATTTTCAAAAAATTATTCAATGTCTACATCTACCTCATATACCTTCATTCCAAATTTCACTTCAAATATAAAACGATGCAAAAGTCATGGGTTATTATTTCTTAAATTTTTGAAGCATAGTGTATTGTAAATATAATACAATACATAGTAATGATCCATTGTATATGAAATGTAAATTTATACAAAAAATAGTCGAAACGAAAGGCCAAAAGAATCCACATGAGGAGCTTTCATTTTCCATCTAAAAATAGACAAACTAATGAGCAAAGTCTCATTTTGGATTGGTATTTTTTTTGCTCCAATTCAAATCTATGGTAGGCAGGAAGTGTTCAATAAGTTGAGCTTTGCCAATATAATACAACTTGGGGGGGGGTTAAAGTACTATTAAGTAAATTTTCATTTAAATAAAATGAAATTGACATTGGAGTAAACCCAAGTCTTTTCATGTTTTATGGATCTTCATAGCATTAATTACAARTTTTTGAACTTGAAATGTGGTGGTCACTTCCTGATTGAAATACAACTTACACTATTTGTACTGTACATTGGTAGTGTAATGAAGAGTGCAAAATGTACCACACCCTTTGAGGAATATTTGAAAGCATGGTCCATTTTAAGACCTCCAAAAATGAAAGTTCCCCAAACCATCAATATGAACAATTTAGCATAATTGGAGGCACATTTTCCTAGAAATAATGTCTTTGTAGTATTAGCATGTGAAAATCATGAATAACAAAAGAAAATTAGATTTTTTGGATGCAGTATGTAATTTATGTGATTGTTCAAAGTGGAGGCTCCCTAGACCACTGAAAATGTCCCATAGGTGGACCTAAATGTGAAATCTCCAAAAATCAATAGTTAGCAAATCAATGTTAAGTATGTGTCCTTCAAATGTATCAACAAATCAGATGTAAGCATTCAGAGGATCCATTAACCAAAGTCTAGGGACACAATTATGTGAGTCTAGGGTACAAGAATGGGAACAGTTGTGCTACACTAATGATGGTAAATAGTGTTACCCATACTAACTATTTTAGAAATGCTATAAATTTTTACTCTTCATGAATATTTTTATGGAGTGCATGGATCCTAATAGTACTCTAGTTGGGAAAACTTTGTACCCATAGTTGGTGAAACTATTCAGAAAGTGTAGGTAACACTATTTACCATTATTAGTGTAGTGGGTGTTTCTACCTCAATATGTTGTTCCCCAACCTCATGCTCCCATGTTCCCAACCAGCAGAGGCGCTTGCGTTATTTGCACGCAAATTGCTTCTGCCGCGTCTCCTGAACCGTCGCCGACGGAATCTTCGACCGACATGTAAGAAAAAATCAACCCACGGAATCAAGTCTTGTTCAAGCATTTAGGTATCAACATCAAAGGCAGATCGATGCTTATCAGTACTTCTTGAGCACTCCGACTAATGCAAACGACGTTTCTTCAACCTTCTGCACAAGTTTTCCAATTCGTCATACGTTACAGATTCCAAAGCAGTTGTGGGTTTTTTTTTTGCTGAGCTAGCTAATCCTGTAGCGATCAAAAAACATTCCTGTGTATGTCTGAATTGCTACTGTAACTACTGTATTGGCTTAGATTACCAAGCTGGGGTTTCGATGATGGCRAGTTGGCCACGAGGCGTTACAACCGGATCCATCATGTAATTCTCTCGCTCTGCTTCCTAGTTCGAATACGCCAACTTCACTTCTTTTTCAACGCTAATTGATCATTCTAGAGTTCTGTTCAGTTGGAAGTTACTAATTTCMAGGCTGCCTATATGCGGGTTTAGTTGCTGTGAAGCGAATTCAGCTGTCTCCAGTAAAGACGAAATAGCGGAACTTCGCACGCATCAATGCCGTCAAAGTTTCTCTTTGCGCTTGGCCGTATTTTTGCTACGATTGGCCTGCAAGGATTTGACCTGTGAGGGTTTTGACCTRAATCGCGCTTTGTTGCATTAGAAGAATACTAACTTGAAGCAGATTTAGTCCTTGGGTTTCATTSAATGCCCAAGTAGTTGAGGATCCTAACGTCAAAACGTCTGCCGGTGAGGAATTTTTGGGGTCCCATGGTACATTTGTCATCATGCAAACCCATAATTCTCCGGTGCTTATTTTATAACGAAAATAGATAACTATGGTCTCCAAGTGTGGGACTGGAAATCCCACAATGCGTAGGCAATTCTGAAACAAGACTTCGTAACTCTAAGTGAGTGTTAGTTATTATGACGAGGATTAGCGACTYAGATATTACAGAAGGCTCAAAAAGGACGAGATTCTTGCAGTGGGCAACAAAAAGAGGTGTCACTGCGACAMCTCTTTTTGTTGCATCAGTAGACAAAAAATTGCAGATTTTGGACCCTCAGGCTGAGTTTCATTCAACTGACGATCGATCCATGTGTCAAAAAGCCATACAGAGTCAGTCATAGTGTTTTTGGTCACGAAACCAGGATTCTTCAGGAGGAGATTCAAGGAAGTCAACTAAGAGTACTTAACTTATTAGGGCCAGATGATTTCTTTCTAATTGGATGTTTCACTGTGCAGAAATCATGAGGTGACRCGGTTGCCAGTAATCTCCATCCAGTCGACAAACCCAGAGGCATGGCTGCAAGTCGTCCACCGTGCGATCCACTCCACCAGCGGTGTGCTCGCCATCTCAGACTTGCACAAGGAAATGGACTGGCGCGAGGCTTGCATCCTGAGCGACATGCTCCTCAAGTGTTACATGGCAGCCACGCAGCACCTCCCTTTGGAGCTTCACCGCGGGGTCGATCTGGAGAAAGGAGAAGCGTTGAGCAGCAGCAAGCTGAGCTTCCAGAAGCTCAAAGTCTTTCAGCCCCATGTCGACAGAGGCTTGTTCAACGTGGTGCTGGGCGTGCGAACTGCGTTCCGAGCTTTGTTCATCCCGCTGCCGAGTGATGACTCCAAACCGTTCGGGACCACGCCCTGTGTCTATGACCGCATCAGTGGCAGGGACGACAGCCTCGTGGCGGTGGTGATCCCGGGGTACAGTCTCAACTTGTTTGAGCCGCGACTGCCGGCTCCTACGCACTGGGTGGTGCATGTGGGGGAAAGCGAGAGGGTGCCGCAAATAGGCTGAATTGCTTAAGTGGTCGGAAATAGGTGATCAACCTTAACATTCATCCCAAAAGGACATTGCGGACGTTTAGTGTATGATGAATGACAAGACATTCTCCTCTGTAGGATGAAAATTTAACTCTTCATCCTTAGAATTTTGTATGGAAAGGAGAGCTTCAGGGTTTAACTTCCCACCATCTAACACTCAACGGTCTTCAATCCACAACTCGTCTTTTCCCCGCTGTAGTAGGTCTATCCTTTAAGGGTTAAGATTACTTGCTAGGGTTCCAATAACGTCAACGATGCCTCTATATGCGTCGTTCCGGTTTAAGCTTCCGTAAGCTAGCACATAAATCTAAAACCGATATCCCACTAAAGAACATGCCATTGCGAGCTACGGTATTCGAAATTCACAAATGTAACCCACCAATTCCAAACAGAAACCCTAAAACCCTAAAACCCTATTCTTGGCGACGAAATCGCCATCCAAAAGAGAGAGAGGAGAAAACCTATTAGAATCGCATTGGCTTCCCTGCTCTGTCCGCGATCACCAATTGCGAGCTCCTTCACCTCAACTCTACTACACTGGACAGTTGCAAAACCGATCGCGCTCTAAAACCATTAACATCCATGACGTATGTTCACTTAAGGTTGATAATGTTGCTATGTAGTACATGACTTATTTTTTAGGTCACAAAAATTAAGACATGTCTTGCGGGACAACATTTCTACCATAGAATGAACAAACGTACTACATGTTAATGGTTTTAGATCATAATCGGTTTTGCAGCATCCTACCTTCTGCGCACAGAGTAACTTAACAACTACTCTGAGAGTGTTGCATAGGGCTTTTTTTTTGGACCAGTGTCCCCCCTGCTGCCTTCACTACATAGGCCAGAATTTAGAGGGATGAAGCCAGAGAGGTCAGATTTCTGACAGTCTGGCGAAATTTCGCCAAAAAAAAAAGCCCTGGTGTTGCAGCAATTGACAAAGGACTCTACAAAGTAGCTGCCTATCAGGTCTTGAACTGAATCTTAGAATTGTCTTGCAATAAAAGTCCCGCACACATATGTTGCCTGAGTGGTTTAGTGATCGTATTCTTTGGACGGAAACAAGTGGTGAGCTGGGAGGAAGGGGTCAGGACAAGGTAATCACCCTTTTCAAACTGTGTGAATCGTCTATGATTGGAGGTCAAACTATTGTGCAAGACCTCTTTTTTTTGCACAAACTCCAAAAATAAACATATGTACTTTTGTCTTATTATATAGAAGGATCATGTATCATCCATTGGACCACTGTGGTTCTTAACAGGATTCATGTCTTTCACAACTTTGCTAAGGCTTCACTATTTGTTTGGCTATCATTGCAACTAGTTGATCATTTCCGATGGATGACACATGGAYGTGCCTCCCTCAATCCATTGAATTGTGCTTGAAAAGAAACATTCTTATGGGAGGCAATTCATTCTTAATCACCCCCGTTTTGGCAAGGTAGGGTGGTCTATTTCCAGTCAGTTTTGACGCATTAGAATCAAAAACAAGACTTGTGCTTGTTAACCCCTAATTGCCAGAGGCACCAAAATGTGGTGTTGGCAATACTTTGAAGTAACACCTAAACCATTTGCTATTTTTAGAAGTTTATATTTTTGAGATTTTTTTTTGAAGTCTAGTTCTAGCATCAAAAATCATATTTTGAAAATAATTGATTTTGCTTTTTTTATTCAAATTTTTGTGCGAGGGTGTCTATTGCAATCTTGACTTTCCATAGTGTTGAGAGCTCTAGGAAATGAGCCTCAAATACACTAGATCCTAGATAAAAAATCACATCAAAAATTCGTTTAAAATTTTTTTGGAAGAGATTTTCAGAAGCCTTGAATTGATCTGGGTTGAGCATGTTATGTCCTTTAACCTCATATATTTTTGGTGACCAATTTTTTGGATTTGACATGTGAAAAGAGAATTGAAAGACTTCAAGTCTATTTTGCAGTTTCAACACCCTCGTGATCAAACATTATAATCTTTCAATCCATAAGTGTTATTATTGTATTTTTTTTCCTATAAGTCATCTCTAACATGTCTAGTTTGATTTCATATGCTTACAATTCAAAAATAATTGATACAACTTATCAAAATGCTGGCTTTTTGTTCAATTTTAGAGAAAATCCCTAGAAGTTCAAAAAAAAACTTGGGCATTTAGGGATTAAGGTGGCACTTGGAAATTATGAAGCACTCTTGAATTTACAATCAGTCCTTGGTTGGAAATAGGATGACCTATATGACCGGTTTGAAAAAAACAAAATCTTCACTTAGAAAATTTATGGTAATTTTTTTTTGGAAAACAAAATTCTGAAAAAATATGGAATTCTTATAAATCTTTTTCTAAACATGGGGAAATATTTTTCCTAAACATATTTGCACTCCAAATATGCTCAAGTGCTTAAATAGTCAAAAATGGATTGCATCCCTTAATGTTCAAGTTACTTCAAGTACATTAAAGATGATATTTAGTGTTTAGTGACATTTAGTGTTTTTACCCCCTACTAGCTACAACACTAAATCTAAACTTGTCCACAATTAGTGTTAGACTTGAATGCGCCGCCTTCTCCTTCCCTGGAATTGCTTCTAACTTCCTACGCTTTGAATGTCATTGCATTAGATGTTTTTTCAACCCTGCAAGAGCCTGTTTAAGGGCTGTTTCCTGAAACTGTTCCCTGCACAGGGAACCAGCGACTGTTGGTCTGAAATTTTGAATTTCAATTTTCTTTTTCCAGAAATCTTAGGAAATATAAAGAAACTAAAAACTGGTTTAAATTTTTTTTTTTTCAATTTAATAAATAAATAAATAAATAATTAATTAATTAATATTATCTTACGTGGCAGTCTCTATGCCACGTCAGACTACCTACGTGGCAGTGTTCCCAATGTGTTCCCACAGCTCGGGAACTCGCAGTCTTCTAGACGATCCAAAAAACATCTAATGTTTTGCATGTATTTCCTGAATTTTCTAAATTCACAAACACTAAATTCAAACATGTAACTTTCTGGCAAGTCTCTCAAATCACCGTAGTTCACATTTAGTGTTTGAATTGACATTTAATGTTACTTACTTTCATAGGGTAATTGGCTTTTAGTGTATGCCTTCGTATCGCTTTTAGAGCATGGGCGCTTTAAGAGCAAACTACCTTATTTGTGAATATGTTGGACCTAAAGACTCATACTATTGGATGCTTAACAAACCACAACTTACAATGGAAAAGAAGAAGAAAAAGTGCATTCTGCCGACAGTATGTCAGACTAAAATGGACGCAGACACCCATTAATTTACATTCTTCAGTGCTCACTTTTTTGGCATTGTTTTTTTTGCTGTACGTAGCAAGAAAGTTTTTGTGGGAAGTGGGAGTATTGACTGACCTTGACGCCGAGATCCTTGAGTCTGTCACGGAAGGCGTCGTTCCCGACGCGCGGCCCAGCAAAAGAGAAGACTGTGATTGGAATAGTTTTCAAGTGCTGGGGGTTRGGCAACTCCATGGCGGGCGGGGCCGTGTGGCCGTCCCACTCTTCSGGGACGACGGCGTGCTTGCCGGGGATGTTCAGGCCCGACTGGGCGATGTCGTAAGCACACAGAGTGGAAAGGGCCGAGCCCAGGCTATGGCCGCAAATGGTGATGCTCAGCTCCTCGCCCTCGTACTTGTCCAGCAACCGCTTCAACTCCGTCAACACCTGCAGCAGCAGGCAAATCGATCACAGCAACGTTTTGCAGTTAGRTCGGAGAGGGTACAAACTTACAATGTTCACATTCGAGGATCCATTGCGCATAACGCATAACGCATGGAGTGTCAAGGCTCCACTATTTTGACATTCAATTGCAGAGTCTAGTTTATAAAAAATTTGATATTCAAGAACAGAGTCTAGAGGTATTTAAGTTTCCATAATGGAAGCTGGAAAGTATAAATCGATGTCCCGGCCCTGACAAATTTGCCACGACTTTGAATCAAGGATTTAGGGCTAAATGCCATATTGAAGAAGTACATCAGAAACGAGAAACTTGTGAGCCCAGTGCTTACAGCCAATTCAAATCCTTGATTATGAAATTATCGACCTTGAGGGACAGATGTCGTAATTGTCGTAAGAAGCGTATGACTGTAAGACGTTGATGTTGACAATCACGGTATCAGTGAGTGTCGTTCTGACACATGTTAGTTTGTATTAACTTAATGGCATAAGGAGCCCAGACGTCGTTCACAGCACTCTGACACCCATGTGTGGGCACTCAGAGTGAGGGGCAGGACTGAAGGTACGTAAGAGCACCCACACCCTGGCGCGCCCAACGCGGCCTCAGCAATTTCGTGCCCCACCGTTACTTGGGTAACGGAAATAAGCGCTGCGGGCTCTTCAAAAAGCCCRGGCACTCAACAGTTGAGGGCCCTCTCAATTGTTACATGAGCGTAGATTCCGGAGGATCTTGTAAAACCAACTTGGTCCATACCCAAAACAAGAAGAAACAGAAGCACTCCCTGTTTCTTCAAAAAAAAGTCGAAAAAGAAGAGGAAAAGTCGCGAACCTGTGTTCGAGCGCTGGTCTTGTTGTATCGAGTTTTGGGGTTCTTSGAGGTATACAATGTGAGAAATCCCGTCTCCACACTAATGGTGGGGCCGGTATTCTTGAGRCTGGGGCGCTTGTCCAGTGACGCTGGCGCCAAGGCTTGTTTGAAGTTCGCCGCCCACTCGCTGTTGCGGATGGTTCCGCGCCACGCGATCATGATGTCGCGGCGACCCAGCTGCTTGATCTTCTCTTCATCCGTAGTCACCGCGATGTATCTGCGGTGCCAACAACGGTGCACTGTTAGAGTCCTTGTTGATTGAAGACAAGTCTTCAATTGTCATTTACGACAGCCGGCGCATTGATTAGCACCATTGGTTTTCACATGGCTAAACATTTTTCTGGTAGCACTGTAAAGCTATTAGAAATTGAAAGAGGAGAACGCAATTACTCAGTCAGATTCGAGAGGACGCTTGTTGATAAGCACCAGAAACTGTATTTCGCTACTAAAAGAACAGAAAAATTAACGCATTGCAAAATTCGCCAGAACTGGTAAGCCCAACCAACTACCCACCCCTGCCRAAAACATGCACCAAAATGAGAAATCACATGAATGTGGTTTTATAGTTATTCATTTGTTGTTAATTAGCAGCATTGATGATGACGCACCCCATCCAATTGGAGTCCATGTTCCACGACTCCCCTCCACGCGAGGGCAGGGGCTTCTTGAAAAATTCCAAGAACGGCTTCTCCACGTTGGCGGTGGCGTAGAAGTAGCGCTGGACCTCGTATCCCGTTTGCTGCAGGCCCACCTTGCTGAACATCTTGGCCTTGTTGTAGCGCGCGCTCCCGCAGTACTTGGAGTGCTCGTCGAAGTCGAAGTTATCGTACGTGGCCTGCACGAACTCCCCGTAGCGCAGAATCTCCTCGCGCAGGGTCAGGTCCAACGGGTCGATCAGTCCCTGCCAGTCGTTCTCGCCTGCGATCGCGCGCCACCGCCGCGCCAGGTCGGTAGGGGCGTCCTCGTTGGCCACGCGACCGCTCCTGGGTTCGGCCGGTTCGACCGCGGGTTTCGCCACCACCACCTGGGAAGGGCTCTTGATCGCTTTCACYACAGGTGCGCATCGCTTCACGCATCGCGAGGATGGCTCAACGTTAATAACGACCCCTGGTAACGTCGATCCTCGTTGCCATGTCGACTGCCGGGAGGAATGGACTGCTGCCACTTGCGGTCTGGGCGTCGTCGYCAGGRAGTGCGCCMCCATCAGCGCTYCCATCGCCATTGTGTGCTCGACAAATCAATCAACCGTCACGAGCTGGCCGTGAGACTGATGTATCCGATTCCTGCGATGATCAAGTGCCACTGGTTACATTAGCTTCTCCGAATGTGAACAGAATGCTAATTGTCCAACGTCCACCCCAACTTAGTGAACTTTCAGACATCTAGCCCCCCTAATTCCAGACATTTTCAGAACTCCGATCTCTATTAATTGTACGAGACTTTGACATCGCCACCACATCCGTGACCAAAACTTTCAAGTTACACCTCAAGCTAGCTACGACTTCGGCAAGGACGTAAACTGATACTAACGACGAACTCTGAGCAGCACTCACCACACCCTAAAACGTCCATCCCTACCGCACTCGAAGCCACATTCCTTCCACAGTTCTAACAAGCACCGATCGAGTGATCCTTGAGCAGCACTCCACCCATCACATTCTAGCTATCTGCAAGTATGATCGATCCAGGACCTCGATCACAAGCTTTGATCCTGCAAACGAGTTCGTCTTACTGCGCGCGGGCAATACCTTCCCATAATTCCACAGCGRACTAACCACACTCATACAACTGCTTGACATGAATCTGAAAGGTAGCTTACCTTCAATTCAATTCGCGTCGACCTTCGATTAGATGAACAAGCTCGATYGATCGATCGATCGCTGCGCCAATGCAAACCTGTTTGAACAATTGGTATATATCTCGATCGATGGCTCCGATACTAGCTAACAAACTAACTGCAGTCACCACGCATCGATCCGATCATACCCCGCCCTTCAGACCTTCGATCTGGTGAACATACGTCTGCGTCCGAAACCGAAACAGGACTGCTACAACGTGCGCCAGGGGCGTATTCAAACTGCACTGGCAGCCATGTGTGTTTTGCACAGAACTATCTAAGTTAGATCAGACGGGTACGCCTCAGGCGCTTCATCTTATCGTCGTTCCGTAACTTACACGAGGTTCTCGTGTGCGCTGGAGCCTGAAGCCCTGAAGCCACCCCATCCTAAATTCGGAGTACCCCGGCCAGTGCCCCACCCCCTGGCACTGCCAACGCCCAGATTCTTCCCGTCCTGTGGTCAGTGGTAGGCTTTGTCACGCGGAATTGTCTAACTGATACTTAGGGCGTTTACACATACTCAAACCCAAGTGAGTCAAGTGACTTGGTAAACAAATCATTTTCATTATTTTTCATGAGTCAAGCTACTTTACATAAGTATTTTTACACCATTAGAAAAAACAACTGGGGGTGTTAAGAGGGCTGCCGAATCTGGGGTAGCAATGCAAATTCAACAAAAACCCACAAAATAATTTTGCTTTTGTTATTTGTTTTTAGTTCCTTGTATTTTAAATTTTGCATAAATAATTTTGCTTTTGTGTTCGTGATCCTCTTTGAAGCCCCATTTTATTTTCTAATGCTCTATTTTGCCTTCAATTGTACCATGGTCTTACATTTCAAAAATCATTTCGTTTTTCAACATGGCCATGGCACAATTGTACCATGGTCTTAAATTTCAAAAACGAAATTTCGAAACTCGAAAATTCAAAATTTATTATCCATAAATGGTAAATAAGTAGTTCCTAGCTCCATGTTCTCAATCTTTGTCCTCCCCAAGAACTCAACTCTCTGAAAGACAGTATAATAGTCGGGAGTCCGGAATTGTCAGACTGAGAYTGCTCATAACTTCTGCAGAATTGCAGATGTTTTTTCCGTCGGACTTCACGAATTCCGTCGTCCGGACTGCCGGTTCTGTTCGGCTCTCTCATCGRTCGTCAGTGTGTACTGTACTGTCGATCCACAGACCCTAGATCGATAATCCTGATATAATTAATTAATTAATTATCGGCCATAGTATAATTCAGTACCCGGTCCTGACGACAKCGATCAATGCGCTCATGTAGCTGGTTCTAAAATGGGACACAGGGGTCTCATGTGCAGTTCCCGGTGTTCAAATTCCCGCTGAGTCTCACTTTTGCCGGCGTGKGTACACTGGGGAACAGCGGGAAAAGTGAGACTCACCGGGAAATTTAACACCGGGAACTGCATATGAGACCCCCGTGGGACGTACTGTGGGAGTTTCTAGACTGTTCAGAATCGATGATGCATGTCACATGCACTGCCGTTCAGGAAGATGAAAAAGGAAACTTGCTCCATTTTAGGACCTCCTACCTTAGTTGATTTTGTGTCCTACAAAAAAGAATGCCTTGTCATTCATTGGACACTTAACTCCACAAAAACTCCTACATACCCTGAAGGTCCGTCAGCTGTCAGTCGGTTCTGCACTCAATTCCCCAACTTCAAAAGCCCTCCCTTCCTGGCTCGTAGCTGTCCGTCCCCCACCCTAAAGCAACTCAAGTGGAGTACCGTTGGTGATGGCCACGTCGATGGATGAATTTGTCCAGTTCTTGGGATTTTATCCATCCATCCATCCCTGTGTTGTGGCGTGCGAAGGTTAAGCTTCCGTTCGGGACATTCTGCTCGAGGCAGGGCTCACATGACTCGTGACCGCGGCCTTTCAGGGTTTGGCAAGCACACGACTTCAGTTAAGCTTAACCCCATTATAGCTTTTGACTCATTGATCAAAATGGAATGATTCGAAGTTCTCCACGTATACATAAATCTTGGAAAACCCATTTCAAATTTTGGTTTACGAAAAAAGTGATTTTTTCTCTGTCCGAATTGCCCATTTACTGAAAAAAGTAACATATTAGGATATAACTTTTGACTTATATTTTCAAATGTCATAAAATTTAGTGCATGTGAAAGATGTTCCTTCTTCCCACCTGTTAAATTTTGAGCCAAAAATATGGAAATCTCCAGTCACACGTACCTGTCCAAAATTGCTATGTAGCCAAAAAAACACATGTTGGTCCTTTAGGGGCTAAACAACAGGTTGGTGACCGAGGAAATAATTAATTCTCATAATGTGGAAATCATTGGTTTTGAAAAAATCCAAAGTACACATTGGAAGTCAAACTATTGTAGAAGATTTTCCCTTTCCACCCTTAATTTTCAGGATGAATGGTTGCATTTCCGTCCTACAGAGAAAAGAGTTCTTTCATTCAACAAGAAAATGGCCTTGGCGTCGCTTATGGGTTAATAACTTAATACTACACTCTACTAAACAGGCTTTGAAACTCAAGATTGGATTCCAACCTCCATGACTTCCCCTTAGTGCAACATTGGGGCCCCGCTTCSTCTCACGTCCGGCCCTCAGAGACCCCACAGCCTCTTTCCCTGTTGCGCCCCTTGGGGTGCAAACCCCAATCATCCTTTGTACGCTTGGTTTTTAGGTTTGTCCATGTCTTGTCTTTTTCCACCATGCCACTTGTRGGTGGCAATATTATATTTTACTATTGCCATGAAATTCCATTTCATTTGTTTTAAATTTCTTTTTAAATTMAAAGTTTCATGACRATATGAGTACACCAAACTCTACTTWGAACTTGAAATAGGTTGAAATAACGTTATATTCARCAAAACAAACATGGACAATTTGTTCAACTGAAAGATCATTTTGGRACAAAGGAAGTATTAACTGAAATATCAACTACACTTCACCTATGCCAAAGAAATGATGTGAACAATGAAAAGCTTACTTATAAGGTCATGTTGCCCTACTTCAATTTAAGTCTCCAGTCATGCAAAGGACCTGCACTTAAGAACATCTGAATAATATTCAAGGGTTTCACTTATGACGAAGGAAACAAGTTTGTTTTTCAAAAATTGAGGTAGTACTGATTCCAAACTTGATGAGAAACTAGAAAAAAATTAATGCAATCAATCTTCATTATTTTTATTCCTTGACCGAGGAAAATTATCCCCTCCACCATTGGTCAATTGAGCATTTGAGCCTACGCTAAAATGCTTAATATTGGTGGAAACAAGTCATATATTTTGAAAAGGTGCTAAAATTGTGGTAATGGGTGGGACCGGTGGGTCACTAATGCAAATGGAARAATTGAGTAAATGCTGGACTTTACAAATTTTTAGCATATTCATATTTATTGAGAGAATCATCAATATTTTTTTGGAAAATTTAGGATTTTCAAAAAAAATSTATTAGAAATAATTTTATGTGTTGATTCCAACTCAAAGCATGTGAAATTGTTTGAAGTGATAAGAGTACTACTGTACTAGGTGCTTCCACGTAAGACCCATATGCATTCGGAGGCATTACCCAAGTTGTGGAGGAGAAATCCATAGTTACACTTACATCAATGGTGATCTGCATGTGGGGTATCAATTGTAACCTCATTGGTTTATGAGGAAAATGAGGTGAAAAAAGATAGTCCGTGCTAGCGTAAATAATCCTTCACAATTGAAAGCTCTTTTATACAAAAGGTAAAATACAAGGAGAGAACAATGGATAATATAAACCAACTCTTTCCACAACATTTATATAATTTCACTTTTCCTTTCAAAATCTAATTATAARTTTAGAAGGTTGAAATCCCATGGATGCAAATTATAATCTTCAAGAGTTTGCCTACCTTGTCCATTGCCACATTGAATTAGGGTGAAGATTTTTCCCGTGGGGATAAACATTTTACTTGAGCTCAAAATCTTAACATGTCTCCATGAGAGTATAAATTTAARTTAAAGAAAAATACTATAAACCTAAAAATGGATAAAATAATCTTCATTTAGGTTTAGGGGCAAGAACAACCTCACAATAYCTTCTTCCGGTCAATATCAATAYACCATTGTTGTRGAGGTTATTTTATCCTTCTGAAAGTAAAATGATTCTTTCTTCCTTCATTGAAATATACTTAGAATATGATTTTATGATTAGGAAAAAAAGGAAGTGAAAAAAGAAATAACTCCACATGAAATCAACCACCAACGGGCTGGCGTGAATTCAAAGTCTATTAGTCATCTAACGTCCCACAACACTTATCAAGAGATTGAAGTAATGAGTGACTATGACTACATGACCTCATTAGAGTTGAGACTTTGGACTATTCTAAAGTAAGAACTATTTCCGAAAYAGGGGTTTGTAACAACAATGTGGATGAAAACATTGATGTTAGGATTAGAGTCAAAAAAATTGGTGGAAAGGGTTGGGTTGCTTTCAAGTTTTCTTTTGTTTGTAAAGGATAATGGCAGTTGTATATTTACAACAATATTGTTGATGTTGTTTAGAGTATTTTCAATGGATGATTGTGGAAATTTGAGTTACAAAGTTATCAGAGAATTAAAGTAAATGGATTCAGTGTATTGAATTTTTTGGTGTTTGGATGGAATGTATTTTGTACACAAAAATGTTTGGGCATAACTTTCCTCCATATGATTGTGCACCAGTGTGTGGGGTTTAGGCAAGTGTAAAGATGTAACCATTTTGGAATGATTTTTTCTTGTGGTTGACCATCTTTGCATTGGCATTAGCCAATATAAAATATTTTAAAATTGTGTGAGAGAGAAAGAATTTGTGAATTTCATGCACTACCTTGTTGTATTTGTAGATTGTAGGATTTTATGAACTAGAGTATTGCATATTGCCATATATCTATTTGGTTTAAGTTGCAAAAAGGGCATAGACTATAAGGATATTGAGTGGTTTGAAAAGAGATGTTTGCAAATAATGTATAATATGTACATTTGAGATATGTAAGCTAGACCATTATTTAATTGACAAGTTGTAGTCTATATGTGGGTTTTGTGTCCATTTGTTTGTTCTAGGAATCTAGAATGATATAGAATATTAGTGCTATTTTAACTCCTAAAGTCCCATTGTCCCCCCAGGGGACAAAATGAATTTTGGCAGGTTCTTGTAGTCTCAATATATGTCCTAATCTTTAAACATAAGTATTATTATATATTATTAAACATCTAAACCTTAAAGGACTAAGCATTCTAATTCCCATCAAAGGTAAATGCAAATACATCCTAGGTATATAAAAATGCCTTTTTTCATCCATCAATTTTTTTGAAGATTTGTATGTTAATTCTTTAATGGTTGAACAATATAGATTTTGGGGCTTTGCTTTGAAAATTTTATATTATTCAATAGGTATTGGTAGGTCTAGACTCAAAAAGTTATCTTTCAATTCAAAAATGACTTTTCAGATATGACTTGATTAAACAAATTAAATAAAAATATTCAAAAAGCACTATGATTWAAATTAAAAGTTTTGAACTTCAAGGAAAAATTCTTGTGAAAATCACAAATATTCAACTAGTATCAATTTTAGATGGAATCTTAATTTTTGGCTTCTAAATTTTATTGAAAAATGCTAGTTTGTGTACTCATTGATATAACCATATGGATATGATCTATAGATATTATTTTACAACTATTGCTTGGGAGTCATCATTAAATTATTATTTCAAGTTGCATTTTATAATACATCTTCAAAATTTTGGAAATCTCGAATGTAGTTGATCTAACYGTATGGATATGMTCTATAGATATTATTTTACAACTATTTTTTGGAAGTCATTGTTAAATTATTATTTCAAGTTGCATTTTATGATACATCTTCACAATTTTGGAAATTTGGACTATTCCCTGGTCCTCATGGGATTAAAAGTGGCACTTTTCAAGCRAGGACCTAGGATTTWWCTAAAATTCGAATGATCCCTGTYGAAAAGTCCTATCTTAACTATAATTTTGGGGGCTAAAAAAATTAGAGAACTTATACTGCCACATTGGTGTAAATTGGGCCTTATCAAAAAAATTTAAGTATAACTAATTTCAACTCAAAAGCATGACAAGCCTCCCAAATCAAACTAAAGAGAAAATAATAAATAGAAAATTTATATTTCTACTAGCAAAAAATATAAGAATTTTGTACATCAATTAAATAAAAGGATAAATTTGGTTTGATGGTCAAATTTGACTTCAAGGTGTTTGATGTGGCTATTTTGAATGTAAAAAATAAAATCACCACTTGAAACTTTTTCATGCTAATCTCCATGACTAACTTTACCTCTTGAAAAAATTTCAAATAATTTGGATTGTATTTCCTATTTTTAGTCATTTATGTTCATTTTTTGCAACAAAAATGATAACAATTATAAATTTTCTCAAAATAAATTGCAATTTCTGAAAGTGATAGAGAATTTAGAGTTTCAAATTGTAAAAATGTTAGATTGCTCTTTGAATTCTATTGAAAAGATTAAAATTAGCTTAGATAAGATGTTTGACCATTTCACAATAGATTAAGTCCTTAAGGGGTTAAAGAGTCTACTTTTAGCATCAAAATTCCAATTTTGAAAATGAACGATTATGGTTTTTCTATTCAAGATTTTGAGCAAGGGTATTCATTGCAATCTTGACTTTCTGTAGTATTGAGGGCTCTTGGAAATGAGCCTCAAATACACTAGATCTTGGAGGAAAAATCCCATTATAYAAATTCATTTGAAAAAACTATAGAGTAGATTTTGAGAAGCCATAAATTGATTGGGGTTGTGCATGTTAGGCTCTTTAACCTCATATTCTTTAGGTGACTAATATTTTAGATTTGACATGCGATAAGAGGATTGAAAGACTTCAAATCACTTTTGCAATTTTAACACCCTCATGATCAAACATTATATTTAAATTTCAATCTATAAGGATATTGTTGTGTGTGTTTTTTCTAAGTGATCACTAGTATGTCTAGTTTGAATTTGAAAGTGTTACAATTCAAAAAAATTGATACAACTTATCAAAATGTTGTCTTTCTGTTCAATTTAGAGCAAATTCATAGAAGCTCAAAAAAGACTTTGGGCATTTAGAGGATAATACTGCAATCACTAGATTGAAATCACCGCCATGGTTCACAACCATATACTCCCTCGGTCCCCAAATGATGTTTTGGTTGAACAAAATGTTTGGGATTAAGGCTAAAAATAACATCATATTTCAATCCATTTTGAAATATCTCAAGAAAGTTTAGTATCCACTTGGTTCCTTGCGTCGTCTAAAAGAAAAATGATCMTTTTTGAGCACCTAAAAGATCATTTTGGGACAAAGGGARTAACTTACTTAGCACAAAATCCTCCAAAACGCATTTACTTTACCACTAGCTGATTGTTCATTATACCAAATTCTCTCCTCAAATTCTCTCTATCATGCCAAATTTTAATAACGCAAACACTACCAATCTCTTGTCCAATTTGGAAGGTCATTTACATCCCCTAAACCACTATTGAGATTTATCTCATTCATTGTGCAGAAAGATTTTGTGCCGCAATTAAAGTTTCTATACCCGTACTGCCCAATTACATAATTTTGCCCACGTAATCGGGCATTACAAATTTTTCATCCAAAAATGTCTTGTCATCACAAATGTTTTGTTGTCTGGCCAGTGGTTTACATTGGGTAATGCCTCTTGTCGATGGACATTTCACTAAAAAAAAAGTGCCTCCTCGTCGGGTTCCGTTCCTCCTTGTCAACCCTTTTTTATTTTTTTCCCAAAATGCCTTCCTCCTTGGTCATTGCCCCATGCAAACCTCCTTAAGGTAGACTGCTCTTAAAGCGCCCATGCTCTAAAACCGATCATGATGCAGAGGTACGTTTTGCTTTCTTGAGTGTGCCAGAAATGTACATTTCAAGAGGTGGTCGCTTTTAGTGACCATTGCATTACAACTTCAAAAGTTTGTAACTAATTCTTGGAAGGTCCAAAAAATATGAAACCACTTGGATTAGATGCCAATTCCTTTTTACTTCCTATGAAAGTTTACTGAAAATTGTTTCAAGTATTTTAGCTTCCCTGAAAACGCAATCAGCTCTTAAATGGTCGCTTTAAGAGTAGTCTACCTTAGTCCCACTAAAAGCTTCCTAATCGGGTTGATTTACAGTTTTCTCAGGAAGAATTTGGGAAGCTTTTAGTGGGAGTGAGGGAGTATTACGAAAAACCCTACAACCCAGTTTCTTGCCGTGAATGGAGGTATCTGTGGCGTGTCAAAGTCCAGACCAGAAACGATCAAAGACGTGAAACGAGAGCGCGATGTTGCAATCGCAATATATCCACATCATGTATGCATGTATGTACAGGATTGTCGTCCACAATGAAGACAATCAGTGCAGTTTCAATTAATTGGAGAGAGGAACAGGGCGTAACCGTTTGAGATGGCGATGAGTCCATGGATGAGCTAGTGGCCATGGACTAGCTCAATGCAACCCGGCCACTGATCGATCCATCGATCGATACGCCGTACGTACGTACATTCCAACCCCAAGAGCTAGCTAGCGAGAGAATTGATCGAAACCATGCATGCCATCGACAGCTGCTAATTAATTCGATCTATCAATGGCCGGACCCCCACTTCGACAATTAATTCGATCAAAGTTCCAGCAGCGCGTGCAAACTGTTTCATTATTTCACAACTCGTTCAATTCGGAATTAATATCAGTTGCAACATTTTCCAGCAGATTCAGCAGTTTCGATCTAATTATCTTGACAGTCACCAGCGAAATGAAGTGGAACGAAACCCAAAGATTGATCGAGACTGTCAATGTATATATGTTCCTTTGGAATCACTTCCACTATTTACATTTATAAGTGTTATATAAAAAGGAAATGATGAAGATTGTCTTGAGCTAAATATTTGAATACTTATTTGTCTAATGTTTATATTTAAATAACTTTATGAATAAAATAGACTAGGGCTCTACTACTTTCTTGCGCAACAAGTGATGCCTATTGAAGATTGAAGATTTTTAAGGTCCCATTTCAACTAGTAGAAAAGAAAAAGATGTATTACAAGTTCAATTATAGAACTTAGTGATGGAGCATTGAACGTTAAATTTGTAGTTACTAAGCATAAATGACAACTTATATTTGGACTCACCTAACTTTCTCAGGCTTATGAAGGCTATATGCAATTAGAAAATGCAAGAATTACAATGTAATTGTTGTAATTAGGGGCCTTTGATTTGGACTTGGTTTATAGTTTGATGTGTATAGAGAGTACTTGTTGTGCTAGAATTTTGTGAAGCTTGCTATAGGCTACTTGCAAATTTGACCACATTSTAGGTACTTTAAAGTTTAAATTTATATGCATGATTTTTAGGGGACTTATAATCACCAAGTTCATGAAATATGACTTTGTTTCATGCCATTTCAACAATTATTGCAAAAGTCATAAGATTCTTTCAATTTCCATCACGAAAGACCAACAGTTTATGGTTTCAAAATGATAAACTTTTTGGCTATCTATCATAGGATAATGTTGAACATTGAAAATAGTTGGTGTACTTAAAAGGTATTGAAGACAAAACAAAAGTCAATTGAACATTAAAGGCCATATTTGTTATATTGAGACTTTTTCCAGATTTTGAGATAGAATGCTAGTTATTGAAAAATTCATTTTTAAAAATAATAATTGAATCTAAAAATAAATAATGTTCAAATAATGATCCTATGATGAAATTCTAAAAGTTGTTGGTTTTATCTGCTTATAAAAAAAAATTAGCAAAGATGTAAAGCAATTTATATTCAAGCTGAGGATAAAAACAAGATTGCAAAAAGTCTCAATATAATGAATATGGCCTTAATGGACAATTGTAAATTTCCATCATCAATTTTTTCAATTTCATTCATGAATTAGTAACTAAAAATTAAAAACTTTATTGACAAAATATGATTCATTCTAGACATGGATTTTTGTTTTTCTTAAAATTTTCACAATTGATATTAAGAATATAAACAAAATTTTCTTTTTTTGATAGTAATAGATTTTTTTATGTGTATGTACTACGTAAAGAGTAGTAGAATTAGAGGTTTTTGAATTTTGAAGAAATATTCACCACAAAATTAAAGTCTCTTTTTATATTTTATAAAAATAATGCAATTAGAGATAAATGAGCATGCCAAAAACAACACAAAATATTGAGTAGTATATGAAAAGACACAGAAATTATTTGATGCTACAACCATCGCTTTCTTTTGTATTATTTTTTGACATGGCTTTCATTCCATGCCTTTGGCCATGGATTCAATCATGGATTCACTTCTTGAGTTTGATATCATGATTTTGCTTGTGCCTATTTACAATTAGTGTGCCCTATGTTTGTTAATACAAAAATATATTTAGATGTAGATATATAAGATTTAAAGTATGACCTAATCCAATTTCAACCTAAAGATTGTCACTCAAATTAAATTCAAAAAGAGTTGTTTTTTTCTTTGTAATTAGGATTTCTTGAGGRGTTTTGGATTGAAWTTTAGGACTTTAGAATGGTTTTATTGTAGGGCATTTGTTCAATAGTTGTTTCTTTTGCTTGGCTCAAAAATTTGTCCAATGCATACAATTTTTGGATCTATCTTTTTCAACTTTGTYCTCCTATGACTGAAGGTCGTGTACTATCTAATGTGTCATTTTGATGCCGCATCCCATGGAGTTGCTTCTTGAAGTTGAGTTTGGACTTAAAGATCTATTGGTGATCCATAAGGATTTTTTGTACTAGTACACCATTATAATACAAATCCTTATGTGGACTCTTTTGTATAGCGTGTATTACATACATCATGTTATCCCATAGGAAATATTGATTTACATTGTTTCATTGATGACGGTGCATGCGTGGAAATACCTCAATGATGGGAGATTTAGTCCGTTTTTCAATGTAGCAATGCCTATAAGAACAACTCAAGCCTTGAAATTTATGTAAAAAAATTACTTAACATAAAACTAACAACCAAAAAACATCAACCCTTTGTACCATACATTTTATATTTTCARAGAAAATTAAAAGATTAAAAATCAAATAATTTGTGTATCTCTTCACCCATAATTTTTTTTTTTAATTTTTTTAATTTTAATAAAACTAAAATAGGGCTTTGCCACATTGCTATTCCCCATGCTATCAATGATGCCCAATGGAAGGTCTAAATTTATAGGTGAAAATGTTATAGTGTGAAAATTACCATGTAATGTTACAAATATTAAATATTTGTATGGCAAAATACAAAATATTCAACTTGTAATTGGTTTAAGAAAGAAATATCTCATGTCTTTATTCCTTAATCTCTAAATTTCCTAGACCATTTTTTTGTCAAATGAACATTCAAAAATTTTGAAAACAAATTTTCCAAGAAAATTCTTTTCTTGCAAATTCAAACAAAGGCCATATTTGTTATATTGAGACTTTTTGGAGATTTTGAGACAAAATGTTAATTATTAAGAAATTCATTTAAAAAAATAGTAAGTGAAATCAAAAATAAATAATACTCAAATAATTATCCTATAATGAAATTCTAAAAGTTGGTGTTGTTATCTATTTATAAAAAAAATACTAGTGAAGAGATAAAGCGGTTTATCCTCGAGTCGCGGATAATAATGAGACTGCAAAAAGTCTCAATATAACGAATATGGCCTTAACATAGGATCTTGCACAAAAATGTGTGGAGGAAATTTTAAAAACATTGACAAAGTAAATTACAAGATGTTTGCATTCAAAGTGAAAAAATTGAATTTTTTATGCACCTTGCTATAGTAGATTATAAGACTTTGAATCCTCTTAATTTACAATTTTTGCACTATAGATTTTGAATTCAAGATTTTCACATTGAAGAATTGAAATAGGAATTCAAAAAAACTTAGTTTTCATTCTTCAAAAGATTGCTGATGGAAGTAGGTACCAAATTTAAGAAAAAATAACTCAATAATAGTTTTGAAATGGATTTGAAGCACACCAATCCCAACGGTAAGATAATTTTGACAAACAAACTAAACCTTGTGCAAATTCATTTTTTTAAATGTAAAAATTGGGTTAAAAAATGAATCTAATACATTATTTTTCCAAAAAATTGTTGTAGCTCCCTACAAAAATTGATGCTCAATAACWTTTACAGTACTAATCCAAATACAATGAATCAATCTTCACATCTAAATTTTCAACCTTTGAAGGCTCAAGGCCAATTTATGCTCAAAAAACACTTCAATTGCTATTTCCAATGCAAAATGCAAAAGGTCTATGCATTTGATTTTTTGAATATCCAACCGTAGGATTGTCTACTGCAGTAAACTTGCACAAAATCCAAATCCTTGTCCACATAAATATAGAGACTTGCATGTTTTGAAATTTGGCATGATTATCAAATCTCATGTTAAGATTCACCTTCAAAAAACGGAATGCAACAAGATTTTTTCCTACAAATTTTATTGCAATTTAGAGGCAATGAAGTTGAAATCTAGTTGAAAACTCCTTGCATCCCTTCACCACACAGTGTGTGGTCAATGGACGGTGATACAAGAATTGGTTGCCATCATAATTGAATTGAAAGTTGAACTATGTGGTTAGTGTTTGGTTATTAGAAAGGTTTGTTGTGTGGTTTTTGGAACTGTGTGGTAATGGTTGGTTTATTATAGTGCTTATGAAAATATTCAAAATTTTTTTTTATAATTTTGACCAAGTTGATTGCAAGATATTTTCTTTTAAAGTCAATGAAATGAATTTATTTGTACCTTACAACACTTGATTACAAGACTTTGAATCCTCTTAACTTAAAATTTTTGCACTATAGATTTTGAATCAAGAAAAAAATAATTGAAGGATTGAGCTAATAGTTAAAAAAAAAATCCAAACAAAAAAACTTGATTTTCATTCTTAAAAAAATTGTTAAACGGAAGTATGTGCCGGATTGAAGGAAAACTAAATCAATAATTGTATTGAGATGGACATGAAGCACATGGGTGATTGCAAGAAACACTTGTTTTTCTTTTTGTCCCCTTGACCTTTATCAAGTAGTTTTTTGCTCATAACTTTTTCATATTTTGTTTGTTTGACTTGAAATTTGGACTAAAGGTGCACACAAAAGTTTTACATGTTATGTAATTTTTTCAATTTTTTCAAAATTATTTTACTATTTTTAAACTGCCCCGATTGGGTGTCTATCTTGGCCATTGCCCAAAATCCCTAGTGTCCCCTAAAATGACTTTGGGACTATAGGGGTTATTAATGAGTTGAAAAAGAAGCATGAAATTTTGTCATGAATTTCAAAGCACACAATAATTAAAAATTTTCACTTGTTTTGCAAAAATAGAGGTAATTGAGCATTGTTTAATATATATTTGGGCTCTATTCTTGTTCTCTGAGATACTATTGACAATCACTTCCAAAAAATAAATATATATATATATATATATTGAAATTCAAAATATTTGAAATTGTAAACTTCAAAATTTGTAACATTCTACCTTAAAATCTCTCAACTTGTGAATTTCAAAATAAATTTGGAAGTTTGTAGTTAATCTCTTAAGGATGAAGTGTCTAAAATGAGAATGGTAGATGGAAAAAACAATTTCGGATTCTTGTACTTGCTTTTTCATCCATTCAGATTTTGGTATAAAATATGTTAAATATCCAACATTTTCTCCATAAAAATCTTATAAATTTTTTTGTACATATAATATGAGAATTTTAGAATTGAAGTATGGTAGTTTTCTATATAAGCAGCTCTGCTCTAAAAGCGATCATAACAAAAAGGTACATTTTGCTTTCTTCAATGTGTCAACAATGTACATTTTAAGAGGTGATTGTTTTCAGTGACCACTATGTTTCAACTTCCAAAATTTRTAACTAATTCCAAAAAGATTCAAAAAATATGAATGGACTTTAGTTATATATCAATTCTATTTTCCTTTGTATAATAAGTTTTTGGAAGTTGTTTCAAGGATCTTAGCTTAAAATACAGAAAAAACAATTATGTCTTTTCTTGACATTGGCACTTTTTAAGTTCTACTTAGAGAATTTTTCTATGATTCATTTTGGTGGTTACCTTCATTTTCTGTGTGTATACAAAGGCCATTTTTTTTTAAATTTTAAATTATTTTATAATTTTAAAATATTCCAAAATAAAATCRTGGGTTATACTGTAGAATGCAACAAAATTAATAAGTTTTTGTGTGATCACTCCAAAAAGCTTTTAAATGGTCATCGTAAGAGCGTACTAACCACCTTATTCCATGACTTTTTGGCTTTTAAAGTTTATAATGGATAATTTTCTATGGTGTAAGTAAAAATCAAACTTGAAAAYTTTATCATAGTTATTAGAGTTTTATATTTCAAGCTTGCTACAAAAAAATTCTTAAAAAATATCAAATCTTTGTCAATAATAAAAATTAGAAATATTCATTCTAGTGACAACCTTTAGGTCAAATTAGTTGAGCTAGTTTTTAGAGCGACCTTCAAGATCTCTGTATTGACATATATAGGATCTACCTAGTAACCATGGGGTGCTTTTGAAGCCATGACCAAAATTGAGTCCACAACCATAAAGATGGAATAAAGCTAAAAGAAATAACGAAATTTTGAAATTGCATATCTAAGTTAATGGAATGACACTAGGTTGAAAATAACAGAATTTTACAATCACATGACTAAAATTGAGTCCACAATGTCTTTTRAATTGAAGGAGTTGAAAAGTTGTTTTGGCAAACCAATGGGAATAGATGGCAAATTTCGWTAAAATGGCAATATTCCATTATTTTGGCGCTTTTTACAAGTCAGACCGCGCACTCTAAAATCTAAACCCATCATAGATTTTTGGAATCTACACTTGTCTTAGATATCTGAAATCTATACATGTCATAGATGTTTCAGATCGTGCGGTTTGAAATCTACATACGTCATAGATTTTTTACATCTCCAAAAGTCGTAGATGACTCAARATCTATACTTGTCCTACATTTCACTTAAGAAGTCCAAACTATAGGGTTGAAAATGGCACATGGAATACCGCTACTTTAATGAAATTCGCCATATAGTTTTAAGGGTTCAACAAATTTTGAAAATAAGAGCTAGAAAAATATGGAATTTAAGAGAGTTGAAAGTCTTTTGAAGCAACTAATATGCTTCAAATTTTTGGGGCTTTGTATTGTCAAATATATGGTCCAACATCTATTGGGCCTAGTGGAAATGCAAATCTATGCTACATCAATGATACAATGTAATTGAGGGGGACCACCTATTGATTTGAAGAATAGGGACTTGGCACTAGAAATGGTAGTTTTATAGTCAAAACATAGTCAAAGCACTTTAGGGAGTCAAGGTGATGTAGCCTTTCAAAAGTGGCGCAATCTTCTACAATTTAATGTTTTGCCAATTAGTAGCAAAGATTGAACAATGGAAAATTTGAGTATGTATAGATTCAATTAATCTAATGTGATATATTTCACTTAGTTTTCAAACCAAAATTGTACAATCTCATGATCATTTTCCAACCTCTACATCTTTATTATACTTCCAATTCTTAAATTGATAAAAAAAAAAAGTTGTATCTGTAAAGATTCAATTAGTTTAACATAGTGTGATTCACTTCATTGACTATTGAATGTACTCACTTACAAAAGATCAAAGGAAAAATACAACATGAAAACTAGAGTTTGGTCCAACTTAGCAACATTTTAGAGTAACAATATAAGACTTTCAATGTCATTTGAGTGACCACATAGTGAGTTTATTATTAGATATATTAGCAAATTGTCGTAAAGATATTGCAAGAAGAATCTGATTTTTCTTACTACTCTAAGAATACGTCATAAATTCTCAAAAACAACTATGGGTCATAGACTAATTAAGTAGGACATGACAAATTTGGAACTAAAAATCAAGGAGGGGGGGGTGTATGAATAGAAGCACCCACAAACAACTTCTTTGCTAATTTACTCAAGTTCTAAATAAAGCAATTCGCCATTTTTCATGCATATTTGGTTTGCTTTGACGCAAAGAGTAGGTGTTCATTTAAGATACTCGTGGTTCAAAGGTAAAACTAACTTAGAGGATATGTTCATTATACAAAAGAAACTTAGTAAGCTCTCTAAGTTATAACACTAACACTATAATTGATGACCCAAGAATATGGGCTCCAAAGCAAGGAACAATTCTTTTGGTGAAGAAAGGAAGTTAAGACCCTTCATCCATTGGGACAAAACCAGCCAGTAGTTTCACTAAATACAACATCATTTTGTAGGAGTTTAGAAAACATCACATTTAGTATTATTGGGATTCGTACACATGGAGGTTTATGAGTTCCAATTATAACAATTCCTAATTCAAAAGCAGTGCATTCTTGTATAATAATTGAAAATATTTTTATAATGTCAAATGCCATGAAATTAGTATGGGGCAACCTAATTTCATTGTTATGTATAAAATATATGTAAGAACTTAAACCCTTAACCCTTGAAGGACGGTCTGGTGGCCATGGAAATCATGCATTTTTGATACCGTGTGACATCATCTACTTTGAAAAGCCAAATATACTCATTGGAAGTTAAAGTACTCGAAAAGATTTTTCCTTTCCACTCCTAATATTGAGGATGAAAAGTTGCAATTCTTTCCTATACGATTGGATTCTCTGTTGTCTCGAGGACACAAAACGTCCGCCTGGGCGTTCAAGGGTTAATCAACGCCAAGGCCATTTTCTCGTCGATGAATGAGAGAACATCTCTTTATGTAGGACAACAATGCAACTATTCATCCTCGAAATTTTGTGTGAAAAAGGGAAGACCTTCTACAGTTACGTGACTTCCAATGCTTACTTTTGAAAAATTTTAAACCAATGATTCTCACGGTATTAGAATTCATAATTTCCACGGTGACCCACCCGACGTTTAAGGGTTACAAAGAAAAATCTTCACTTATGACTAATTTGATGAAATTGAGGTATATAGCTTTGCACCGCAATGTAAGCCCCCAAAAGTAGCACAAATATGTCCCACCCCCAAAAAACCAAAAGAAGACTAAAACTCAAACTAAAAAATGAAGAAAGGATGAAAGGGGCTCATAACTTAACTTCAGTAAGAGGTAAGTAAAGTACGACCCGGCTAAAGTCCTCCGAGACGGTGTCCCATTTCAAGACTTCCGAACCTTGATGTCAGTCAGGCCTGGCAGCCCATTCAAATCAGCTCCACCCAAAGGCATGGCAGTGATGAATGCAAGTCGCGTCAACGACACCCAACCCCTCACTCACTCACTGCCTGATGGTATACAGCAGTACTTACGTAGTACTTACCCCCTTTCGACCTGTGGATGGATGAAATTCCTTTCTACACTCCGACGAATGAAATAACGAATCAAGGCGACGATTGTCGTCCCTCCTGCCACTCCGACGGATGAAATAACGAATCAAGGCGACGAATGTCATCTCTCCTCCCACTCCGACGGATGAAATAACGAATCAAGGCGACGAATGTCATCTCTCCTCCCACTCCGACGAATCAAAGAATGAAACTACCTACACTGAAATTCCAAATATACTACAGTGTGGGTGCAAGAATGCTATGCATAATAAACTCATCCATAAACCACCATTTTCATCACTGTACTTTCGATTTTTTAAAAAAAAGAACTACCACGGGAATGGGTGTGGCCAYMGTAAGKAAGTTATWTGRTGATTTGATTTTCAGTTCAGGGGAGGAATGGAAGAACGGAAGGRGGGACGAGCGAKTTTCATCCTTCCCCTGGGCATCGATGGATGAAATAATGTTGATGCGGGGCCCACACCATAATGACCCTCCATCCCCTCGTGTGAACGCGACTTTTTCGAGGGGAGACTGACAAGGCCCGCTTTCCTTTGGCTTTCGTTGGTTGCCTTTCTCCTCCTCCTCGCTCTTGCTGCATCGTCGTCGTCGTTGGTCCCCCCAGCACTTCTTCTTCTTCTTCTTCTCCGCTCGTGGCGTGGCGTGGCTTGGCTTGGCTTGGCTTCCCTCCAGTTTGTTCATGATCTCTAGCCTCGCCATCGCCCAAAATCCTCCCCTTGCGCCATGAAAATCCGCCGCAAGTCGGAGAAGGCGACTCGGGGCCCGAGCGGGGTGGACGGCGTGCCGCCGTTGCATACGCTCATCACCTGCACGTACCAGAAGCTGTTTAAGAAGGATGGCTTGATGTTGGTGGGTGGCCACAACAATGGAGCGCCAACAATGAATGGTGGGGGCTTGATGCTGGGTCATGGAACGAGCGACCACAAATCTCATCGTCATGAGCGGCGGAACTCATGGGGAGTGCGGGTGAGTCGTCGTTTTCGTCGCCAAAGGTCACTTAGCTTCCTCAAGTCATGTAATTGGGGTCCATGGGGGATATTCTCATGACGCGAGAGGGTTACTCGTGGTGGAGATTGYGTGGTGATGGCGGAGATTGCTTGCTTTGGTGATTGCATGGCGGAGCTGGAGTTGAATGTCGACTTGAGTTCGCGCGCTCGTCATGGCATTTGTTCGGTTTGGGTTTGTATTCATGGCGGGGTTGTGATGAAATTAGAATGTGTGTTGGGTTTCCATTTTAGAGGGGACGCATTGTAGTGGCATGGCTTCAGAACTGAGCCTTGGAGGTCATGAGATTGGTATCTTAAGGTCATGGATTCATGGCTTTCGCTAGTCGCGTGTCTGCAAGGAGCGAGGATTATCGAATGCGAGCGTGCTTCCTGGTCTGTCTGCACTGGTGGTTACGTTCTCCTGGAGCTTGTTTCATGAGATTGGGACGCCATGAATATAAATTTCTCTCACGTCGTGAGGAGGAGGATCGAGTTTAGCTAGCACTGATGGAAAGTAGTTAATTAATGGCTGGGTGGTGTGATGGAATGGGGTTTTTGCAGGAGACGAAACTGGAGACGAAGCTGGAGACGAAGCCGGAGACCCCAGTTGGCGGAGCGCACGAGGCGAGGAATCGTCACGGGGATGAGCCTGATGATTCGACGACGACGCCGACGACGGCGCAGGAGGATCTGCACGAAGCGCGCACCAATCCGCTCCTCCCCAAGCGACGCAAGGTCAAGAGCACGCGATATGCGGTACTGTCTTGTGCCTTTCCTCATGACCTGCTTGTACATGCTCGCAATGTCGATTGGAGATGTCTTGGTGGTCACGGGGTGAATCAAATCTAAGGGTTTCATGACTCGGGGGGGTTCGTCACGGGATTGTTTTCCTCCCGCGGTCGTAGTKGTCGTCGTGCAGTCCTGACATTGAAGACGAAAGCCATAGCTTAGAACGCAAAGAATGGACGGGAACTCATGTTGAAGACCACGCTTGACCGACACTGTTGGCATGGCCATGATAGGAGACTGGAAAATGATTGAGGGGCCCGTGAAGAAGTTTCTATTGATCTTAGATTAAGGCACATTTTAAGGGGTCGAAAATAGCTGGCGCCTAAAGCTTCTGGCAGGGCGGTCAATCTAGTCCATGAAATAATCGGTAACCTCCTTAACGGCTAGTTCCACATCGAATGTTGTCGCCAACCATCCATGTAGTTACGAATCGGAAGCTTTAGGTTGTAGTGTGAGCTCGCCAGTCACCCAGTTTGCTCATGACTAAAGACATCTCTGAAACGAGTCAGCAGTTTCGATCTCTAGGTGGAAACTCGATCTTTTCAACCGTAGTCCTGCAATGTATGACCTTATTATTTCTCCTTCTTGAACCAGTTATCTGGAAGAGCGTGCAATCTTGCCTTCGAAACGCTCAATCCATCTTGTAGTGGACCTTGCTCGTCAATCCTCAAAGTACTCTTGTGTTGTCTGACAGGAATTTTCCGACAAATTCTCCGAGGAGCTCGTTAACGTGACACCCCCCAGTACCAAACCCGAAAAGAGGTACGACTTTCTTTTCCAATTCAAGCTTTTGAGTTAGCTTTTGAGTTTAACCAATCTGATACAGTCAGTCGGCGTCTGTAAATTGCTTCCTCTTCCCGACCATGAGATTTCACATTCATCGGTCAACGCTTGCATGAATGGCTTAGTGCTCGGAATCCAGAAATGAAAATAGATCTGTATTACCCTAAAATTTCATGTCTTACTGCTTTGTGATTGATGAACTTGAGTCCAATTCCGTCTCACTCAGATCTCGGAACCTCGAAAAGACGGCTACCCTCACGGGCGTTGACCTAGCGAACTACAACAACACCGTCGCGGCTTCAAAGGAAGCCCTGATAGCTTCGATCTTCTACGTGTTCGACACACTGGGTAAGAGCGGTCTCACCGCCAGCGAAGTCGTGGCCATCATGTTGGAACAAACCCTTCCCGGTCTCAAAGAAGGCGGCGCCAGACACACCGTGCAAGTGGCGAACGTCCTTGAATGGTGAGTTGAGTTTTACTTAGACGGATGCGTGTGTGTCTGTGTCTGTGTGAGTGTGTGTGCTTTGTAGTCGTCGTAGAAAAAACAAAACATTGACAAGTTTTAATTAGTTAAATTAGTTGAATGATTCTTGTACATTTTCAGTCATTTCAAATTGCTTGTACGAACCCATTTGGAAAACTTCATTGTCACCAATAACCTGATGATTTTCTTGTGTGTCGAAGCACACAACCTTGCACACACACACCCTTTTTTAGTTGGCTTCACTTCTAATAGAACATTTTTTCACTGTAGAAACTCATATTTTACAACTGGAGATTCCTAGATGATTTATTCGGAGTCCTTTTTAAGTTTATTGCTTCTTGTTTACAGTATATATGAATTGCATCTCAGGTGAGTCATTTAGTAACTAGGCTTAAAGATTTAGTGAAATCAGTACGAGTATATGGTGGCGTGCTTAACTTAACAAGGTTGGGTTGTCTGTAGTTGCTGGTGAACTAACGTAGAAGGCGGGCTACTGGTAGAAAGCAGTACGAGTATATGATTGCCAAGTATGTAACTTAATAGTGGTTGTTTTCTAACTTAACCCCTTAACCCTTGAAGGACGGACCGGTGGCCGTGGAAATCATGCATTTTTCATACCGTGCGACATCATTTACTTTGAAAAGTCAAATATATTCATTGGAAGTCAAAGTCCTAGAAAAGATCTTCCCTTTCCACTCCTAATACCAAGGATGCAACAGAGTTGCTGTCCTACACGGTTTGATTCCGTGTCATTCATGGGCCGCAAAACGTCCTTAGTGACGTTCAAGGGTTAAGGTAGGAGGTTCATAAAGTGCATATCTCATAGATGAAACTGAATTTTGTGGATGTGGAACTTTTTGAAATATTTGTCTTGAAAGACAAGTGGAATTGGCATCTAACCCAAGTCGTTTCATATTTTTTTGAGCTTTGTGGCATAGGGCTCTAAAACCACCGACCTCCTCAAATGTATATTGTTTGTACATTCCTGGAAAGATGGAAAAACAGAATGTACAAATGGTGTACACTTGAGAGGAGGTGGGTGGCTTTAGAACTTGAGCGGATTTTGAGCCTCCTACCATAAGACCTCAATCTTTTTTTTATTTTTTAGCATATTTATGTTTGAAATATCTTTGTCTTTATACAGAAATCTCACTTACCTCAATTTCTTGAAATTCGTCATTAACCGCAAGGGGCCAAAATATGGCCTCTCCATTTTGTTGCAACTTATTTTGTAGTGCATGGCATTAATTAGCAAGACCAAAGATTCACATCAATAGAGAGAGGTAGAATATTCTGGAGCTGYTAATGTTATCAGTTGTTGGAAATTTTAGAGGCTAATGTAGTGTGCTCTTCAAGCAACCAATTTGAGAGTTGATCGCCTTTTCGGGGAAGCTAGACTCTTTGAAACAATTTTCAAGAAATCTTCGTAGAAAGAAAAATGGAAGTGGCATCTAACCGAGCATCTAACCCAAGTCATTTCATATTTTTTTGGTCCTTCATGGAATTAGTTATGATCTTTTGAAGTTAAAACACACTAGTCACTAAAAGCAATCACCTCTTGAAATGTATGTTGTTGTTACATTGAAAAAAACAAAATGTACCTTTGTGTCATGATTGCTTTTAAAGCATGGGTGCTTTTAGAGAAAACTACCATAGTGAATTGAAGAATGTAAGGTAAAGTCGCCCATTGTGGTCCCTTTTGTTGTTGCATATATATTTAGATTTATGTAATTCAAATTTTGATTTTGCAAAAAAATAAGTGAATCAAGGAATATCATGCATGTATTTTGGTCAATCTTTCATGAAGCAAACAAAGAAATTGTTGGTGGTGAAAGGAAAAATTTATAGGTATCCATTGTGGACCATAGAGGGACTATTCTTGCATTTTGGATGCTAAATGTGGAGCTCTATTAATTTTCCCAACTTTATAGCTATGACAATTCAAAAGGTTTTTCAAAGATTGTGGAAAAACAAGTGAATTATTTGCCATGTGTACTAACATAATGGCTTCATTTGTCAAACTCATGAAATGGTCATCTAAAGCCCAATTCCAACTCAATTTGTTTGTTATGCAAGCTTAGCACAATTCTCACTTCATTAGGATGTTACAAGTAAAGTAGAATTGGATTCAATTGTTGGTGTCATAGTTGAATTGGGGTCGTAATTGAATTGATTGAGGTCCATTTGTTTTAGTTTAATTCTGTCAAGGATTATGTTATGAAAGTCTCTAAATACAAGATCATTAACCCAAATGCAAAACTAGAAATTCATAACTAATCATTCTCCCCAGGGTTGTGAACAAAATACCCTTTTTTTAAATTTGTAACCCTTGAGCACCCGAGGGGCCAAAATATGGCCTCTCCATTTTTGAAAGATATCCTTGTTTGATTCTTATAACTTTTTTCAATGGAAACGTTAAAGGACGTGTCCCTTTTGTTGTACCTCCGTACATGTCTCTATTACCAATCAATACGGTCAAATACTATGGATCTTTTCTTAGAGCATCTCCACCGCAAACGCAATACAAGTTGAAACATGACTGTTGACAGAAGTCCCAACTTTTGAGCTCCACCGCACCAACGCCAAAGGCCTTCTTAGTTTCTTGGGCAATGCTACAAGCTACCGTCCAGTCCACTTTCAAGGCCTTTGACGCTCACTCAATAGCTTACGCCACTATTCAAGGCTTTAATTTGTTGAAAGAAGAATCATTCTCTGTTGTGATGTTATAGATGATGTAAAAGGACTTGGATAGGGCTTTTGAGAGGAGTGTGGCGTGGATTGGGGTGGGGAGATCATGAAAAAGGGGAGACGGAAGGTAACCGCCCCATGTGACTAGGCTCTCCAAACACGGTTTTGCATCCCTGGTTGCGCTCTTGCGGTGGAGCTGCTCTTAGATTATAGTTTAATTGGAATGATTACATAAATTTGGATTTTTGTGAACAAGATGGTAATCGTGGAAATCATCAATTTTGATATTGTGGGAATCGTTGGTTTAGGAAAATCCAAAGCATGCATTGAAAGTCAAACTATTGTAGAAGATCTTCCCTTTCCACCCCTAATTCCAAGGATGAATAGTTGCACTTTTCTCCTACATAGAATGATAGTCTCTCATTCATTGACTAAAAAATGGCCTTGGCGACAATTTATGGRTTTAAATTAACCCTAAAGACACAAAGACACTTTGCTGCCTTACATCATTGGCTAGTAGAAAGAAGGGTTGTCATCACCTTAACTCTTTCACTCCTTTGCTATTTGTGAATCCCTAATTAACCCCTTTAGGATGTTGGCTAGCAAAATACGTTGTTGATACATTACAAGGTTTCTATACAATCTAGATTTAAGGCATGAAAAATTGGTTTGCTAGGGCCAAAAAATTAGATGGGATTGAGGTATGTGTATAGCTTGCTATATAATTTTTTAAAGATAATTACACCTTAGTGAAGTATACAAAAAAAATTAGTGTATTCACTGAGAATATGTAGAAGGGTGATTGCAAGAAACACTTGTACTATTTTCTGTCACACCATCATGAAAAGTTGTTTTCGTCTATAACTTTTGCAAAAATGCTCGAAAGAACAAGAAATTGGAAGCAAGCTTTCTAATGGTATGGAAAATAAACATGAATTTTTTCAATTTTAGTAAAATTACTTAAATGACCAAAATTGAATTTTGATAGTATGTCACACTTGGAGTTTTGGTGGTTTCTAGCACTATCGAGTATCTTTTTTGAAAAATTAGGTCATGAAACTTTGTGGAGTGGATTATAATATGAAATTACATCTTTCGAAGAGAGGGATTTTTGATTGTCTATTGCAAGTGAGTTCTAGATTGGCCTAAAGTGAGCACCATTTGCAATGAATTTATGAATAATGAAAAATGATTTTGGTCAATTTTTTTTATGACTAGACATCCACGTAAAGTTGTTGCAAATGTACAATTTTTATTTTATTTTTGAAAATTTTATCCTATTTTTTATTAATTAAAATATCAAAGTATGTATATTCTTGAGACTTGGCACTATTCAAGTTCTCCTACTTAGAGAATTTTTGTATACTTTTCCTTTCTAGGATATCTTCTTCTTAAAGGTATATGCATTAGTCATATTTTTTTTTTAAATTTTAACTTTTTTTTCTAGTTTTAAAGTACTCCCAAAAAAATCAACCAAACGCAAGAATATTGATAGAAGGCCATATTCGTTATATTGAGACCTTTCGCACTCTCATTTCTATCTTTGGCTTGAAGATAAACCGCTTTATCTCTTTACTAGTATTTTTTTATAAATAGGTAACAACAACAACTTTTAGAAGGTCATCATAGAGTTCCTAATTGAGCATTGTTTATTTTTGGTTTCAATTACTATTTTTTAATATGAATTTTCCAATAACTAACATTCTATCTCAAAATCTGCGAAAAGTCTCAATATAACGAATATGGCCTTAGAGGTGTTTTTTGCAATCATCCAAAATACTCTTTGACTAGGCATAGTATTTACCCCTTTAATCTTTTATTTTATTTTTTAATCTCATAAGTTGCTCCACAACTTTGCCATGGTATTTATAATTTCATATTTTTCCCAATACATAAGAGAACCACCGCAAAAATGTGAAATACTCAAAACCAAGGCCCATGCCTGGTCGCCACATCCTACAAGGGTTAATTCTTGAGTGCCCGAGCGCCTCAAATAAAGGCCTCTCCAAATTGAAAGTTTTTTTTATTTAACTATAATAATCTTTTCAATGGTACGGTCAAAAGACATGTCCCTTTTACTCTAGCTCGAGATTTGTCTCCACTACCAATCGGTACAATCAATTTATGTGGATCTATTTTTAGATGATAGTTTGATTGGAATGAATTGAGAAGGGTGTGGATTTTAGTAAACATGAGCGGGGCGCTCAAGGGTTAATCCCTAAAGTTCCATGTCTATGTTTTCACTAAAACTGCTCCCAAATTGCCTTTTCTTCGTACAAGTATCAAATTTTAGAAGCAAATTTTTTTTTTGGAATTGCTCTCACTGCGGTAGGTTGAGTAAAACTTACGTTTTAATAATTTTATTGTTCCCATCATCGATCATCAGTCAATCGAACCTTCAATGGCACAAGGACAATCGCAAATTAAAAAAAAATACTAATTRACAATTAGACTCATCTCTGGTAACACTGCAATTCCTGATCTAATTAAGTTAAGGCAGCCAACTTTAGCTATTAATTAATTTCTTGCTAAGGTACACGAGCTGCATGCACTGCGACCGGCCCCATGTAAGGTAAGTGCTGATGACAATTAACGGCGACGACCGTGTGCAAAATGTACACTTGAATGCCTCCGTCGATCGAACCTTCATGTATTGGAACGAGCTAGGACTGACGCAAATTCATTTCGGTTTACAGCTAGTGCAGTTGCAGCATCTGAGGTAGCCAAGGAATTGAAATCCAATTTGCTTGCTGCAGGATCGCGCGGAGCTTGCAAATCAGTAACGATTTAGATCGAAAGCGTTCATCGTGTGCAACTTTGGAAATGAAACTGCGATGAAGACGACGACGAACTGGCATGGACATGTTAATTTGGGAGCCCACTAGCTGCTCGATCCTACCAAGTGAAATTGATACAAGGAGCGGTTGTATCGGGGATCGAAGTGATGAAGTGGTGCTTGAGCTGCTTCAGGGGATCTGAAATGTTCAATTCTGGTAGCCCGAACTGTGTCAAGTTGCACTGTAAATGTGTAGCGGAAATGTTTGTGTCGCAGGAATTCCCGGTAACTCGAAATGTCTTCCTCATGTGGGCGGTGAGCGGCGTGAACCACTGCGGTTTCTAAACTAGCCAGCAACCAAAAGCAGTCCAAACTACTCAAGTCTGAAATATATATTCGACAGTTCTTCGATCATCACAATGCCATAGAATTGAATCGACTGAAGTTACGTTACCATTAGGGTTCCTAACTGGAACATCGTGAAGCCTGTCTGTGAGCTTGCAATCAATCGCGAAAGTTCCAAGAGCTGAAGTGAGTTGCTCATCTTCGGTCAGAAGGCCGTTCAATTCGGACTTCGGAAGCGACGCGCAGTAGCATGTATCGCCGGAGGTGAAACTCACGCAGCGGCGGGCTGATCGAGATAATGGTGGGTCCAATGGATCTAGCCCAGAATCGAAGGTGGTCTCCTTGCGCGCAGCACCAAGAGATGCAGATTTTTCTGACCTGGTTTCGGGATTGCCATTCCAGGTTTACAGATCTTTTTGTTGAAGTCTTTTTTGAGCAAATGAACAGAAGATTTTGTTGCACATTCAAGGAGATTTATTTACATCAAAAGCCCAAAGCAGCAGCATTTTCCGTGTTTACGATTTGGCATCGATCAAGGAAGAATCCGAGCCTCTGATTTTCCCGAATTCCCCGTCTTCCGCTAGTCCGATATCATCTGGCGAAGGAAACTTCTGATATTCAGCAAAGGGAGATTATCAAGGATGATATCCGTTACTTGTACAAGAATGGCCGACTACCATTACCCGCCATGTTCGGTCACTGCAAGCAATGAAGAATGAATGAACCCCAAATTAACCCTTAAAGGACGGACCTACTATGCACTGAAAAGATGGCTCCCATCAAAATTAAAAATACACCTCCAAAAAAAAAAACCCAAAGCTCCCGGATCAAAATTTAAAATACCCCCCGAATACGTATACAAAATACGTGTACAAAATACATATAATGAATATGTATACTAAATATGTATACGGGTTGATTGTCCCATATTGATTGTCCACCCTAAACCTTCTGAAGATTATAAGAGGTGGAAAGGCGATGCAAGTTTAAAAATTTTAATTTTTAATTTTAAAAATTAAAAATTTTAAAAATTTGGTAAGGGTTTGGGTTGAGTTAATAATTTTTAAAAAATGTTGTCTTTTGGGTGCATGCCTCACTATGCTATGCACCCAAAAGACAGCACCCACACCTATTACCGCGCAGAAAGGTGGGCTGTGGACCACAAGTGTTAGACGATGGGAAATTAAACTGTTCAACACCTACAAATGACAACAACACCTAAAAATTTGATGATGGGCATAAGGGGACTTGTCCCCATGGGCATGAATTTACGTGGCTTTGTGTTATGATTTGCACTACCTAAAAATGACAATACATTCATTGACCCAATTATGTGCTTTCGTATGTCAAAGCACATCTCTTCTTTCACGTTTACCCAAAAAATGGATGAAAATTACCTTTTTGCATCCACTATAGTTGATTTTTGTCATCCAAATGACTTAAAACGTCCATGTCGTCTTTCAAGGGTGAAGAGCATCCATAAATCCGGGTATGACATGTGCCAAACTTGAATGACGAGTGCTCTTCGCCCCTCGAAATATTCTCATGGCAATCAATCCTAAAAGATTTGTTTTTCCCTAGTGAACAATAATCCCTTTGTTGTTCTCACTTCATTCAAGAGGATTTGGAAGGACATCAAATAAAAACATGTCACTTTTTATAGTACGAAAGAAAATTTCAAGAAACAAAAACAAAATTGTTCAATCCTACTGAGCCAAGCAATGGACCTTGAAATCATGGTTCATCCTAAGTTTAATTAATTCTTTTATCCTACATTCCTCTTGGTGATTGATCAATTGTTTATCCATACGGGCACATAATTGGGTGAGCAAGAATTTTTGAAGGTTCTTCAAAAATAGATGTTAATTTTTAGTGTGTCGAATTTGGCAAGTGCCAATGCCGATACTCTAAACTTCCATCAATTATTTCACCTCTCAAGAATTCCTTTCCAAATGCTTTTGCCCCCTCACCTTTTGGACCTTGTGTAGTTGTGTAAACCATAAGAAAAATCGGATGAGAATGTTCTTGTGGTAAGGTAGGAGGCTTGAACTCTGACTGGGCATTTGAACCAAACATGAAACAGAGGTACATTTTGCTTTCTTCAATGTACCAAAATGTACAAATTGTGTACATTTTAGGAGGTGGTCGCTTTTAGAGCCTTRTGGCATTTCAACTTCAAAATTTCGTAACTAATTCCACAAAGCTTCAAAAAATATGAAACAACTTGTGCCACATGTCATTTCCTCTTGTCTTTCAACAAAAATTTACTGAAAAATATTTCAAGATGTTTTACCTCCCCAAAATTCAGTTTCAATGCTTAGATGATCGCTTTATGGACCTCCTACCTTACGGTAAATAATGTTAATGAAGTAACTTCATCTTTTGAGTGTATTGTGAGTCGCCTGCAAATCTCCAGAATAGAGAAGTCTGACACTGATCTCAATAATTTTACAGCAGCTGCACGGGTTCTGTTTGTCGTCAAAGAGAGACTTCAGTAAATGGTGAACCTCGTTTATGAAGATCAGTAGCCTTGTTTTATCAGGCCGCGTAGCGCAGTGGATTAGCGCGTCAGACTTCGGATCTGAAGGTCGGGGGTTCGAATCCCTTCGTGGTCGAGAAGGCTCCAGTGAACTTTTCAGTTGTCCCATTTTGTTGCGACTGTTCAAACCTGAAGGCTGACTCAGGGCCAACTGACCCTCTTACCATACCCATAGGGCCGAAGCTGAATTTTGGCAAGGTGAAACTGCTTGAAATAATTTTCAGTAAATTTTCCTTGAAAGTCAAGTGCAATTGGCATCTAACCCAAGTCGTTTCATATTTTTTGGAGCTTTGTGGAATTAGTTATGAATTTTTGAAGTTGCAGAAAAGTGCATTTCAATGGGCTCCTCAAACACAGATTGCTCATACATTGGAGAGTGCAAAATGTACCTCCAAAGCCTGATTGGTTTTAGAACTTGCTCCATTTTAGGACCTCCTACCTTGGGCTCCTCACACTGCTTATACATTGGAGAGTACTAAATGTACCTCCAAAGAAAGGAGAAGAGAAGGCTTACCCCATCCCAGGCCATTCCTCGCTATTGACTTCGTCTGTGGAAAAAGAAGCGCATCAATTACCGGCAACAGCCTGCTTGCAAACAAATGAAAATTACACCTATGTACACAAAACACATTGGATTCCTCTCTCCAATGAACAGCACGCGTGCACCATAACCGGTTGTCCTGCATGCTCAGCAGATGTGTCTCGTCTTTGTTCCCTGAGGGGCTTGTAGAATAATAGAGCACCTCCCTGTAAGTCCTCCGATCAACCAAAAAGTAACATCTCGGCCCGTGATTGCATGCAGGACAACCGGTTATGCTGAATTACTATCTCGAGTCTCCCAGCTCCGATAACCATCTAAGTTACTAAATAAACAAAAAATAAACAAAACCAAGAATAAAAGTTCCAAGTTAAAATGCGTTTCACAAGATTGACCTTTCTTCGAGAAGAGCAAAAAGATCGATATTAAAATGGAATGCACACAAATTTTGAGATGCAGTATTCAACTTACCACATATGCAGCCCGCGATGCTCCTACATGACCTGGGCAAGATCCACAACCACGCTTTCGCAGTGAATTATGTAGTCAGGAATTCACAGACGGAATAACAAACCATAGAAACAACAAACACCATAACAAAAGCACTGGAAATGTAAGGAGAAACTTCAATATTTGAAAACCCTGCCAGGTCAATAATGCACCTTCTTTAACAGCATCATAAGATCCCATAAACATTCCCCATGCAACTCCTGCCTGCAATATGCAAGCTAAGAGATCAGATCACACGCTTGACGCCAAAAGAACAAATGACACTCAAAATGCTTCTCATTCCATCATTTTGACAAGGAGGCTAGAGTCTGCCATGTAAGAACTATCCAAAAAATAATTCGCTAGGGTGGACAACTACATTTGAGAATAAGATCATGATCAAAGCTCCCCACTGCGATTATCAGGACGGGCCCAAAAATTGCCCGAACGACGACGAACCCTACCACAATCTTCCACTCCACTTCGACACATCGCCAGTGGACTGAGAACCAACCCTTCCTGACTACCACCCGTGTCCACTGTAGCAATAGTACGGCATTCGCTACAATCATAGCAGCCAGTACCCGAAATCGGCCTCCATGCTTACACTCAAGAACCCTAAATCCTTGTGAAAAAAGCCCAACTCTCGCATGTAACACCGAGAACTCACAAACAATTTCGTCAGGAAACAAACTAGTCCCAAATTTTTCACACGTTGAGTTTCACAAAAGTCCACGTCGCCAAGCCCACATTAATGGCCAAACCTTGCATTCAATGACCTCATGAAACCCTAATTCGTCCCATCATCGCAATGGTCAAAGAGTGCGCGTGGAGTGCAAACGAGAGAAGGGATCACGYACGTACCATTCCGATGCGGACGAAGCCATCGACGGCGCGGGAGACGCACGGGGGTCCTGCTTCGTAGATATCCCGGGCGTCCATGACAAGTGTGGCGTGAACTGGACAAGCACTTCCAGAGCGGCGAGGGGCAATCCGCTTCGAAACAGGAAAGAAAGAAAGAAAAGAAAGGGGAGCAGTGGTGATGCTAGAAGAGGATGAGATGCAAGTGAGGAAGGAAATGCGCATGAATACTAAGCTTAGGGTTGTTTCTTACAAAACAATTGAAGAGGACGAGGACGAGAACGAGGTAGGAGTGAGCCGTCGCAGTGGAAGCAGGATTTTGGAGTGACGACGACGTGAACTGTACTGTGACGGAGATGGAGAGTGATGGCGCGCGCTCTCCTCGCTTGGGGGTAACTTACATGCACACCAAGCAAGGGGGAATATCTGATGACAAAGTAATCCCACGGGCTTACTTTTGGAATCAAAAAAGTTCAAATTTTAAAAAAAAAATTAAAACTTTAATGTTAAAATTTTAACTTTTTTTCTTGCTTCCATCCCCAAGGACACATTTGTATTTATATTTACATTTCTTAATTCTAGAAATTTATACATTTATATTTACATTTCATAATTCTAGAAATTAAAATTAGTGATAAGAGTATTAAAAGGTGCATACACCTATACATGATAGGGATTCTAGTCATATCTAATAAAAATCCCACCTCCCTCTTTTGTTTAAAATCATTTTAATTTGCAATCAACAACTTTGTCATTTGCAATGGATTTGGTCTCATTAAACAAGCATTTTATTATTTACTTTTTATCAATGCATTGTTTAATGAAATATGATAGAATGGCCATTATTTTTTCACAACTAACAATGAACAAACTAATAGAGCCACTTAATTGAGGTTTTGTTGATAATTATGTAAATATTAAGTATGAATAGTAGAATTGACTTCAATGCACAAACTAATAGAGCCACTTAATTGAGGTTTCATTGATAATTATGTAAATATTATGTATGAATAGTAGAATTGACTTCATGAATAGTATTCCTTGTGTTCATATAGTGTATGTAACCTATCTTTCGAGTGGATAGTGGATAGTGATAGAATGTCAATATCATGGAAAACCACAAATGCTTTTCTAAAGGGGTCCATGTGGCATTTATCCATTTGTTATTAATCTTTAAAAAAAACTAAAATGGATACGCATGTCGTTCTCTTATGTGCTGAGATTGGTACTTGTAATTGACTCTTTCCCACCCCACATTTGTATGTGTGTGACATCAGTGTGGTTGACAACCAATATGGGATATTTCTAACATGTTTGCCAAAACTATCTATATTTTGTATTCATATTTTCGTATCTGTTTTCATATCTGGTATCTGGTTTTTCTATTTTGTTTTGGTATGTTGCATCTGTATTTCATATGGATACTCCATATCTATATTCCATATTTGTCTTGGATGACTGAGATTGGACCGATTGGACATCCCACATTAAAATTTGCCCATCTACATCAGCGGTGCGAGGGGGTGGATTAAATTTTTTCCAAAATGTTAGACTGCCCAGATTTTTTGGCAATGAGGGAGGTATGATTCTACAAAAAATTTATGGAACTTGTCTTTTGAGTGGATAATATTCCTCATGTTGTTAAGTTTGTTGAACATTCTGCTTTACAATGATTTGAAAAGTGGAATCAATGAAGAGATTTGTAGAGCTTGTCATGAGAAATATGGCGAGTTATATTTTCTTTTGCAAGATATTGTTGAGATTGATGAGGCTAGCAAATCCGAATGACGTAGCTGCTGAACGACAGCATTCACCAAGCCTCACTAAACAACCACTATCATCCCAATTCCATCCTTATGTACCCAAGGGATACATTTTACGCTACATGTACAGAACACCACATGTACTGTACAGAACACTAGGGCGGAATTTCGGTGGTAATAGAGTGGCTCCCATTAATTAGTCTGATTGAAAAGACACCCTCAAAAGACCAAAGAGCGTGATGGTCAAGACTGCGATGCTCGTTTTGCAGTTTGCATGAGAGAGACGATCGAGCTCACTTCCATTGAAATTTGCGAGAGATCGAGAAGCCGATGGCTCATTCTCTCGCAGCCATTCGTTCTCCTGCAGTTCTGCACTCTCGGCTGGTTTCGACGGGACTGAGGCTGACCCTCGAGAGGAGAAGGCCAGTTGCAGTGCCGGCTATGGACTCTTCTTCAGGTGTGGATGGCGTTCCTGCGTCCCAATCCGCTCGCAGCAGTGCGTCACTCTCGCCGGCTTCTGCGATCCAATTTCTCACGCTCATTCAGCGGCTCAAGGTGCGTGGAGATTTTGCTCGCTAATCAGACATTCAATTGTGATGCTCTTTGTTGTCAATCGGATATTCCTTTCTGGAGGCTTGGGATTTGTCAGAGATAGTCGGGTTTGGAAGTCAAAGCATATTAGGGTTTTGGCTCTGGCATTCGTTTCTTTGGAATTTGACAAATTCGTAGCATGAGTTTAACCTTAAAAGGAGCCTAAATTGGAACACCTGTTGTTTTTACCCGTTTTACTCCTATCATTTGAGATTTTTCAAATTATGTTCAATATTATTCAATTTTCGACCAGCACATTGCAATGTTCTTCACTGAGAGAATATTTTTGCCTGAATTACGTTTCCTCAATACGATGATCGAGTTTGTCATTTTAAAGTTAGAATCGAGAACCCCACCTGCAGTTTACACAGGCACCCCTAGATGTATCCTGTTCAAGACAGTGGAGGTTCTGATTCTTCATGTGTCCCGAAGTTTGTTTTAAGGGTTGAAGGCTCCATCGAATGAATATCTCATTCGTGCACTGGATATTTCTCCTCTCACAATGCAGACTACAAAGAGAACAGGGTGGGTCAATCACGGAGTGAAGGAGTCGGAATCTATTGCTGATCACATGTACCGCATGGCAGTCATGGCTATCATCTCAGGGGATTTACCGGGTGTTAATAAAGATAGGTAAGGATCAATTTCTTGATTGAATATGCCATTTGAAGCACTTCATTATTGTAATAGAGTAATTTTTCCACTGATTCTCACCACAATGCAGGTGCGTGAAGATGGCCGTGGTACATGACATTGCTGAAGGTAGTGTTCTAATTTCCCTGCTCTGTAGTTATGTGCAGCAATTGAGTTTCTAGGAATTACCATGAATTACATATGACTCGCCCTTTGCATTTTATGTTTAGCGTTGTAAGCTCTGTGTTCAATTAATTGCCTAAACCCTAAACCATACACGTGGAAATATCTTCGCCGACTTATCAAGAATTGTTTATTTGTACAACAGCTATTGTAGGCGACATTACACCCACCGATAATGTTCCCAAAGAAGAGAAGAATAGACTCGAAACTGCGGCAATCAATGAAATGTGCCAATTGCTTGAAGGTGGAATCGAAGGTATTTAAAGGATACTATTGAAACGATTTTGAAGAAGTTGATCCCTGTATAATTTGTGCATTGTGGAGTTCCAGTTCAGCAAAATATTGGGGTGTGGTAATGTAAACTTTGAGGCTTTTGAGGATTATGATCACCGATGAGGCATCACCCTGTATGCGGAGCATGAGTGATTTATTGTCTATATGCACCTTGATGACGGTGATGGGTTATTGTTATGCAGCGGCCGAGGTGAAGGAACTGTGGCTGGAGTATGAGAGCAACAGCACTCCTGAAGCCAAATTTGTTAAAGACCTAGATAAGGTATGGACACATAAAATACTAAATGTATCGCGATATATCTGACTGGTACCTTCTCAGGCRCCAATCGCCTCTAATTTGACTATCCTATGTTTACTCACCTTCTTTTTACATTCTTTGTCCTGTATTTTACAAACAATTTGAAACCCTCTCCAGTTCCATAGAAGGGACGTTCTTGTTTCCCTAACTGAAGATGGTGTACAGAAGCATATGTTCTAGAAAATTACCGGTATTATCACAAGGAAGATGGGCTTCTGGTGTAAAGTGAAGTAAGTACTGATCTAATCATCGACTTCTTGTGCAGTTGGAGATGATACTGCAAGCCGTGGAATATGAAAGTGGTGAGTGGATAGCCTTAAATATGTATTGAATCAACTCTGTTGCACGAGGAGCCTTAGACGTTTGTTTTGCCAATGGATGTCTAAGAATGGTKTGATGGACATTTGAAACGTGCTTGTTTTGGGTGTGCTTGCAGAGCAAGATAAAACATTGGATGCCTTCTTTCAATCTACCAAAGGTACTTCCCTTCCCAGTCAAAGAAAGGAKTCTATTGTCATGTTCTTTATGTCCTGCAGTATCATCTGGCTTTAAACTGGGTCTCAGAGGTGTTGCTAAGAGCAAATAGCGAGTTAGATGCAAACGAATTGCTGGTTCAGTATCCAGCACAAAGATAGTACTGCGTATATCTTTGACATGCTTATCAGGTTGTGGTGCTTAGAGGCCGATTGGAGTTGCACCGAGCTTCACAGGCAGGTAATATCTGATGAGGTCAATTGGACATCTTGCGTGGATATTGAATTTTTAAAATTTTGTGGATTCTCAGGGAAATTCCAAACCGATTTGGGTAAATCATGGGCGGCTGAAATCATAAAGAGAAGACCGACACAAAAGTGAACGGAGACACAACTTGCAGTGAGATTCCTCACGCTCACCATTGTGTTATTCCGTGGTTGTGGAAGCATAGATTGATAGCATCTATCGCCTTTTCATAATTCTATCACTCAGGAGCTTTTGATATCTCAGGATTGTCTCCAATCAATTGGTACTTCTACTTATCCTGAATTTCCTGGAGTTGACCAAACAGTGCTGTTCTTTGCAAATTGCATATGGCAGTAGAGGATCAGAGACTATGCAAGTGTGGAAGAAGTTCTTGCAGAAGGACAATCGAAACTTGAAATCTCTGTATTTGCTTTGTATTTCAAGTATCAGATATTATTTCAATTGGTCTACGTTTGCAAGCTTTATGGGTCAAAGGTCAAATTTACACTGAATATTATGTTCACTTATCTTATTTTCAAATGTAAGTCTGAAATTTATATGAAAAATTCATCATACGATAGAGATATCCAGCAAATCATATTGCGTTTAATTTTGAGTTTGGTCGAGAAATGGGAGTCGTGTGGAGAACGAGTCCAACGGTAAGGTTTAACCCCTTAACCCCTAAATGACCCTGAGGACCCTGAGGACAGAATGTGTCCTTGACCAATTTTTTAAGTTAAACAAAACCTTACCAAATTACTATTTTTAGTAGTTTATATTTTTGAAAAATTATTTTTGAAGTTTAGTTTTAGCTTAAAAAATCTGATTTTGAAAATGATTGATTATGATTTTTCTATTCAAGATTTTGTGCATGGGTGAGGATCCAGTGGAGGGCGGTGGCCAGAGTCAACACTTTCATGTAATGCATGAAATTCCCATAACCAATTCGTCATTCAAGTATCAGATATCGTTCCAACTTCACCTACGCTCTAAACAAACCATGACAGGACAGTTAAATTTTAATATTTAGTTACATCAGTGACCTCTCTCAATTCAACGGACAATTACAAGTTGACAAATCTGGAAACCAATGAAAGAAGAATAAGAGTCACCGAAAGGAGTCGCTGAGGATCCAGTGAAGCGCAGTGCCCAGCGTCAACACTTTCATGTAATGCATGCCTGCAAAGCGAGGCGGCATGGTCACGGGGCTGAGCAGGACAGGCGTTTGCACTTCGACGTCCCCGCTCGGGGTGGGCGTGAAGCTCAAGTCGCTCCCGATCCAAACCGTCGCCGGTGGAGGACAGAACCAGTCGTCCACAAAACGAAGCTTCTTCCCGTGCTTCAGAAACATCTCCCGCTCCTCCTCGCAGACCAAGGACAACGCCACCTCGAACGTCTTGCTGTTGATCTCCTTGCCGAGAGATGCAATGGGCGAGGCTGGATCCCCTGCGGAGTGATAATGTTGCAGCACAGCCTCACGGAGCTTCATCTTCACCCACAAGTTGCACAGCCCTCGCCTCTTCGTTGGTGACAGATACGTCGTGATGAACACCTGGTGCAGTAACAAGAAAATTTGCAAGAAGATTTTCCATATGAGTAGCAGCGTAAATCCTTGACTGAATTCATCAATGGAGCTTCTAGCTATAAGCGTAGGATTTGCTACAAAAGAATGTCAAAAGCGAGCCAAACGGGTACCACAACTAGTAAGTTTCTAAAACCTCATCGGATTACGTAGAATACTCTTCCAAAAGAACTATCTAAAGTGTTGGAACCCTACCAAAATAACCATGAAAAAGTTTTGGAAGGATTTATGGGTGAAGTAACTCTGCTGAGGTTTCTAACGGCATAACGACATCACTGACCTGGTTGTTCCTCTCGGCGTCGATCCACGGCTTGGAGATCACGAAGTTGTCAGCGAAATCGTGTTGGACAACGGTGACGTTCTCTAGGGCTAATGAAGAAGGTGAGGCCACGTGCAGTTGATGGGCCGCGGCGTCACCAGCTTGATTGGCAAGCGCTTGCCAGAGCACCTTGTACCTTCGGTGCGTATCCTTGACTGCTTTGGTGAGCGTTTCCAGCCCACGGGCGCCAATTTCAGTTGAGCCTTGAGATTGGACTGCAAGAAAGGCGGCGACAAGCTCGCCCGCGCGGTCCTGCGCGTCACCGAGGCTGATTGCTGCGGGGAGGTCGCCTCGTTCCAAGTTGGGGCGTCCGTCGCAGAATTGCGCGTGGTTCATTCCGGGGATGATGATCACGGGCTTCACGGCGTAGGTGTTGTGGGGGCCAAGGTCTGGCTCGGTGGCAACAACTTCAGCAGCGTGCTTGCTGATGGTTGAGGGGGGCAATTGGCCGTCACGACCGCCGCCCAGAGTGAGCACTGGCTTGGGGTGCTGCGCAAGGTTGTCCAACTCCGGGTTGAAAGAGGAGCCCATTAGGATGAAACCTTGAGCTCGTCGCACTGCTACTGGTCTTGCTGCCCATCCCCCGAGGCTGCTCATCCTCGACAACACACCACTTGGTAAGTTGATCTCACGCTAGACTGTGTACAAATTTTCTTGCATTGGAAATCAGAATGCTAGAGAGGACATGCCATAGACCGCACTTCAACCAACTGTGCAGGATGATTGCAAAAAAAATTTGGAAAAMATTTGGTTCCCTCYTTGTGGACGATATCTTGAATTGCAATAAACTATCTAATACGAACACTTCTCTTGGTTCTGTCCCACAGGGGCAGATACTACCCAACGATTTCAATTTTGTGAGAATCCAACTTCCTACAGAGTACCCCATTCACACTACAAGAAGATAGAGCACCAAATTACTTTCCTCTCACTACAGAAGCTCCAAATGGGACAGAACCTCCCAATGGTTTTGCCGCCCTTGTTCTCCGGCAAGTGAGTACCCATRTGCGGTGGATGTGAGGTAAAGTGAGGGTACCCATGTGAAGTGGACGTGAGGGGAAGCGGAAGCACTCGTGTCTGATGAAGTTTTTGACGTCTATCACTACATGCATGATGTATCACAAGATATATGTGTCTCTTGACGWGCTCTTGWTAAGGAAGGTTTAAGRAGTCAGCRATCYATAGTTGTASGAAGTTACAAATCATTTAGCAMAATTTTGAATTTRCWCAGTCATTTGAAGCTTGGAGWGTGCTGTCAATGGCATGCMTACTGTGTGAGTTTTGCAATCAAGGATTTCACGAAAGCATGAAGTTAGTGTGAAGAGGGGTGAACCTGTGTCCAGCTATGAAGACGTTTTCTATGTCAATGCTGCCGGAGCGGAAGCCACGCTCCTTCAGCCTGGCAAGGACTCCTGTCAAGCTGACGTCGATTTGGATTGAGCTCAGTGCCTCCTGGTCTGTGTTATGCAACACGACGACCCATAGGCGCAGGCTCAAATGGGCCTGAATCGCACGCATCAATGAGAAGTATTTCTCTGAGGCTTTCAATGCTCCTGGACAGTATACCAGAAGCAAGTCCCTGTCACCCTCGTGAATGGGCTCCATGATCTGCACAGTGTAACACCCTATGAATGCATAACCCTAAACTGTAACTGTAACTGTCCACTTTTCTCTAAGGTTTCAATAGACATCACAGATTTAGGACAAGCCAGTGTGTGACATGATCGCAGGGCTCCACGATTTGCCCCTTCCTTCCCAAGTTGTATGAATTCGGAAACACTCCAAGAGAGCTACGAAGCTCTGACCTAGTCTTTCTTCGCGTACTTTTCAAGGTACCGGTTCGTTTGTGATGACGAGACAACCGTTTCGCAACTTCAATGTGCAATTCGAAGAATGACTGACTACTTTCTTGCCGCGCGAGACATTGGATGGGGTCCAATCTGGCTTACTAGAACATRATTCTTGACAAAAGTAACTKCCCTATGCGATTTGRAATRGAGACATTCACCTAGGGTTCAAATTTCCCGTCACTCAATCCCAATGAAACTCCAAAAGTTATTAGAAAGAGAGGATTAGATTAGTAGTATCACACACGACACAAAAGTATCCAGTCGTTCATGGAATTGCTCCAATTCGCATAAACAAATGCACGTAATTGGGTTACAATTCTCCGTGCATACTCTTGCACACTTGCATCAACGAGCTGACAAAGCAGTACTAGACCAATTCTCTCAAACATCTCACCCTAAATTGCATATCGAAACCTGAAGAATCGAGGTGGATTTGCATGTTGCAGGTACTAACAAGTCGGTCTCTGCCAATGCCACTGTGAAGGTGCTAAACGCACTGCCGACTCGTAATTACTTTCCCCCTTTCCCTCGCAATTTGTGTCAGCTTTGGAATTGGGTCCCCAAATTTTCCTGACACTTTTCGAGGGATAGCGACAGAGCTGTTTAGGGTTTAGGGTCTCAGGACCAGAGTGTTACGGCTTACAGTCGAATCGTTTTGCAATGTTACCTGAAATGCGATCAGGTGCTTTTTCATTGGAGTTTCAGATTCATAGCAGGGAACCTCCCTAGACGCTTGTCTTCAATTATGAAGCATGGGGGATTTGCAACTAGGGGTTTGAATTTGAGTRAAGCTAAGCTGTTGGAATGGGGAGTGTTGAGCAGAGGGAGGGGCCCTTTTCCGTAGCTGAGGTTGCGAAACACAACAAAGAGACAGATCTTTGGATTGTTTTGAAGAACAAGGTTGAGTAATACGAATCCCTTTGGGCGGTGATAGTTTTAGATATTTTCAGTTGCATCTCACTAGCGACGTTTCCTTTTGTCATCTCTTCACATTTGTTCAGTCCGTCTTTGAGTATTTTGATAATTCATTTGATTGTTGAAATGTTTATGATTTAGTAGGGTTTATGTTCAGGTTTATGACGTGACATCATTTGTGGAGGAGCACCCGGGCGGGGATGCCATCATGAACAATGCCGGTGCAGACTCTACAGAAGGCTTCTTTGGGTACGTAGTCCCTACTCTTTGGGTCGCAGGTTGCATGAGAATCACCTTTCGGTGCTTCTGACAGCTTTTCAGTAAATTTAAGGAACTTTTATATCCAGAAGAGAACTTTCTCGTAATTGATATGCTTCGTTTAGGTTTCACATTGAAATTGACTGTTTCATGAACTTTTAGACAGCATCATAAAGAGATTTTCCCCCATAAATCATGGTCTCAAGGATCATGCAGAGGCCTCAATATGGAGAAGTCTCCTTTGACCGCAGAGAAGCCTCTCCCTAAATCATGCCTGAAAGTTCCTGGAACAGTAAAATTCTACCAAAGCACTGTTTTCTTCATAATGAGGATTGTYASTMATGTATTAACCASTGCATCTTGGCAGGCCTCAACATGGAACGAAGGTTTTTGAGATGCTTGACGATTTCTACATAGGAGAACTTGTTCAGTAATCCTGCTGTTAAGCTGTATTTCAGTTTTACACTGCTTTTCTTTGGGATAGCCGCAATTGCGGTCTAGTGTAGTGTTCTACTTTACTTGTGGATGTCCTTGAAATTTTGGAAGTCACATTCCCGCCAGCGTCTTAGATGGTAATCCTTCCGATGGCTACTCTAGAGAAAGAGGGATTTATGTCAAGAGGTATTACTAAATTGTTCGTAGTTTTCTGACCCTTTGAAACTCCAGGAGATTAGTTTCCCATTTATACGCTCTCAAGGGTGCGCTGTATGTCAAATGATCATTTGTATTCACCAGGCCGTAATTTTCTCTCCATGTCTCTATTGGTGAATTTCTTTTGAAACAGATGGAAAGAAGATTCTGTTGCTTGGAGAAAAACTCCGACAGGATTGTTCCTGCCACCTCGAAGTAGATCTGTTGGGGAATTTGAACCAGAATTTTGTTCAACAAAGCTCTGTGTCTGATTTTTGGGATTAATGAGAGGTGAAGATTTTGAAGTAACCAATGGGGATTAAAACATTCTGTGATTCAAGCAAGGTCTGTCTCAGGGGAGTCTAGTGTTAGTTAAATAGTGTCGTGTGGTCTCAACTTTGGAACTTTGTAAAGTATAGTCTTATTGTAAAGAATGAAACAACTTGGGTTGGATTTCTCTTGAGTTTGCTTCTAATCCCATACTATATACTAACATTTAGCCATTGAGATGTTGGTAGTGGGACTAGAAAGAGTGGCTTTTAGGTGTACATACCTTAACCCTTGAACGTGGACATTTTATGTCTGATGATTGATGAATGACAAAGAATCAAACTGTACAACACAAAAGTGCAACTATTCATCCACGGAATTAGGGGTGGAAAGGGAAGATGTAGTACATTGACTTCCAATGAGTATTTTTGGATTGTTTTAAACTAGTGATTTCCATGGGATCAGAATTGATGATTTCCACAGTCACCAATCCGTCCTTTAAGGGTTAAGGAAATCACTTTATGTCATGTATGTGCAAATACTTTTTGCCACCAAGTTCTGGAATGTTCAAAACTTACATGAAAATTTAAACACAAATGTGGCAAGTTACAATGTCAATCACTACAACAATAGTTGCTTCTGATAACAGTGCTGTTTCTACGCAACCACTCTGTCATACTTGTAACTTGCAACTGTCACTACATAACCCAGTATCACCAATATTTTGGAAAATTCAATAAACTCTCTGCCATCCTGTTTACCACTTCTGAAATCTGAAATATCTACTTCCGAGATATCTACGAAAATTGAACTTGCAAAGCCTAAAATCCGCCCATCGGCATATAACTAAAATAAAATTTGAATTCTTAAATTCCTTCTACAGCAAATTCAATTACATACAACATGGCAATTAAAAAATTGGAGTGGATTTGAAATGAGATGACGTAATTGTAGTGATCTTTTGGAAATATTTTGTTGGTTACAGTCAACTCAGTCTAAATATCACATTCTTCTATTTGCACAATTCTCTAGGAAGTACACATTCTAGTAATGTCAAATCTAACCATTGCATAGTAAATACATCTTGTTGAGATACTTCTAAAAGAAACTTCAAAATGCTTTTCATTATAAGCAATGAAAGTATGGAACAACCCTCAACCCAAATCAGGTTGCAGAGTCCTTCGGGGGTTAATATTACGAATCACTCCAGTCATCCTCGTCGTCCCCTTCATCATCGCTTCCAACAAAAGCCTAACAGTCCACGGAAAATAAAGAATTGTCAGAAACTCTTCTAAGTTTCTAAATATGCGCACAAGCGCAACTACTTTGTGGTGAATTCACAAGTACACACTACAATCAAGCATCAACAGTGGTGCAATCAGCAACATTAAAGTGCAAAACMAGTGCCGATGTACCTGTCGAATAGCATTTGCTTTCTCCAGAATAGCAGCAACATTGATATTTGCAGAGGGACGGATAATAGGATCCTTCCGTTCCATCTCCTCGGGCAATACGGGTCTTCCGCCTGGAGGCGAATATTGTCTATGATCAGGGTCCTGAAAAGACATCGCTTTCATCTACAATCCAGAAAACACAGATTTAAGTATCAATTGGATACCCACTTGCCAGTAAAGACACTAATTTGAGAAAGCAAAACGGAAATATCAATAAAAAAATTCAAAGTTGTTGATGCTACTTGGAAGACAGTTGAATCTTGCAACCACAAAGCTCGCACAAAGACATCAACTGGGTGTCATCAACAGGATTAGTAGATTCCAGAGGATGCTTACCATGTTCCAGTCATGGTGAGCTTTGGCAGCTGCCAATGCATCTGGAGGAGTGTCCGTGGACGCTGGTGGTGGAGGGAGGGGCGGAGCCTCATGTGCTTCATTCGTGTTCGTTTGACTTACGAGAGTGGAAAGTTGCCTACTGGCCACCTGTGTGTCTGACGATATAAATTCAGTTGAGTGCTCGATGGTAGAGGGCTTCGGCACTGTCTCACTAGGTGGATGACCGTCATAGGAGCCATCCAGCGCAGATGAGAGAGCTTCAGATGACAGCTTCTCCGAGGGGAGTTGAGAACCTGCACTTCCAGTAGCTGGCACTGCCATTTCCTGTTCCTGGTGCGCCGCAACATTATCCTCGTCATCAGATGCTCGATTTGACAAACGATCACCCTCTTCATCAGATGCTCGTTTCGACAAGTGATCACCCGCTTCATCAGATGCTCGTTTGGACAAATGATCGTCCTCTTCATCAGATGCTCGTAATGACAAACGATCGGCCTCTTCATCAGATGCTCGTTTTGAGAAACGATCGGCCTCTTTATCAGATGCCCGGTTTGACAAACGATCACCCTCTTCATCAGGTGCTCCTTTTGACAAACGATCGTCCTCTTCATCAGATGCTCGATTTGACAAACGATCACCCTCTTCCGACATTGCAGGCGAGTCCGGAGGAAGACGTGAGTCTGGAAAACGATAGACTTCGACGTTGACAGCTTGTTCTGCGGACCGTTCTGAAGAATCTGAACTAGATGAGACGTCCGACACTTCGTCCCATTGCTTTGGAGACTCCAAGTCTGACGGTGGAGGAGGTGAACAAGGTGGAGAACTAGTCTCTGACCGGCAGACTAGATTAGGTGGGAGTGAGAAGTTSGGTTGGAAAGAAGCGGGGTCCGATCGTCCCCGCCACCTCAAAGAACTGGCCTGATCCAWGAACTTGGGTGGGGAAGTTGGGGGTGAATTCGAGGCAGATCTCCCAGATGGTACTCTGATTTCAGATTTGGATGGCGAYTCCGGTCGAGATCTTCCTGTCCACTCTAAAGTTGGAGCTTCTTCGTCTTTCGCAGCAATAGTATTCTTCCCGGGCGGAGTATCCGCAGGAGAATTCGATGCAGAGCTCTTCTGAGATTTAWGATCTGATGTTGTGACTGGAATGGGTCTAAGAGTGGTTGCTTCTAGGCTAAGCAGTGCGCTGCTAGGATCCTGTAACGATATTTCCTGCACAACATATAACGGAAAAGCTCATTAAACTTATCCGCTAAGAGTCGAGGATTCATAGATCGATCAATTCGATTGATCAAATTGAAAAMAAAATTCAGGAGGGGCCAAACTTTCTATCACCGGAATCAGTCAAAAACATTACAAATATTGGTCAGAAATAAATAAATTTGGATCWAAACTAAAGTCGACACATGACCTACTCAAGTCTGCTGAAAGAGCATGAGGCCCAATTTGAGTCTTTTGGTCCGACAGGGGATAATCTCTACTTTAAAAGYCTAGACTTTAACAAATGCACGCTACYCATATTGGATAAACCCATCGACAGGCTTGCACAACCAAAAATTCCAAAGTAGCGCTGTATAGAGCACAAATCGATCAGTGGCAACCAAACCGGAGCTTACCTCATGGGAATTTTCAATTTGTGTTGAAGAAAGTGTAGCCATGGCTTCCACACGGTCCTCTGGAACAATACGAGCAGCTCCAACTAAATCTTCTGTCACAGAGTTTGCGAATCCAGTCTCTTGGACGGCAGCAGTTGGCCTACTCTCGGATGATTCGAACATGAGGTCCTCACGTAAACTAATACCACCACTGCCATTTTCCCTGTGACTGATAACATCCTCCAACGCATGCGTAATTGAACGAGGTGACACAGGCTGACAGTGTGAAGGACGGTATTCATCGATCTCCGGCTCACTCTCAGAATAATAATTTGATTCAGGGCTTCCTGGTGCGCTTGGAGTATCTTTAATAATAACACTTCCTGTAGGACTTGAAGGTTCACTTTCTTCACATTCCACAGGAATACTAAAAGGAGTAGTATTCAAAGCTTGCTCAAGGGAACCTCGTGTATGCTGTACAGATATTCCACTGGGTGCGGGACCTTGAAGAGGTTCGGAGACAGGATRGGCTTCAAACTCTCCAACTGGGGTYGGTAATGARTTGTCAATACTCGACGCAGGTCCGTCCACACTTCTCGATTCTGTAGGATCTAAGTTAACGAAACTTTTCGACGAAGGCTGTGCAGCAGCTGACTCTGAATAATCCAATGAAGATGGTAAAGATGACCTCAAATGCTCAGCAACAGCAGGAGATGATGTGGTACTTGGAGATAGACCTCCTGCTTCCAAATCGGCCACTGAATATTGAGAGTGTTCAGTACGCTCAGAAGGTACCTCCAAATGAGCCAGTAGGTCAGGGTTGTCAGGACTCCCACCTGCAGGCTCTGCATGCACTACTTCTGCATTCTCCCGAGCATTGGTAAGATGATTAGTTCCTCCATTTGCTTGAGAAGGTACGCCATCCGCCTCTGGACTTGTCAGAAGATCCAACGAGGGGGAGGGTAAATCAGATTCCATGGAACTGAATTCCTGCGTATTGCTGAACTGGGAAGGTATTTCAGGAATTCGAACTACGATAGGAAGGGGAGGAGGAGGGCGCAAAGGAGCAGCATGATCTCCTTGAGAGGATGAAGTCAGTTTTGATCTAGGAGACAGACAAAGGATAGGGATCTCCGACTGCGAACTGCTGTAACCGGGACGATCTGGTGTTCGTGGATACGAACTCACGTAGACTCCTGTTGGCGATTCAACCATGCCCCCTAAGATTCTGGATGGTGACCCAGGTGGTGAATAGAGTGCGTTGAATGGAGGAGAGTTTGGCGAAACTGGGGAATCAGGTTCAGAGCCACTAGAGACTGGCATCAATTCACTGGAATACGACAGTCTAGAAAGCATTGAGATACTAGGTCGAAGGTCATCTTGTCCTGGAGAAGAGCACTGCGATGACATCATAAGCGGTTCTTCCTCATTGATAAGTATCTCCTCGATTCGAATAGGTGGGAGGGCGGGTGGATTGCTAACCGTCTTCTCAAGATTACTTGAGACATCACTGGTATCAACCGCATTGTTGCCCAGTCTCTTAGTGTCCGGTAGATGCCTACCATGGAGCTCGCCCCCGGAACCTGAAAACAGYGACCCATCACTTCTAGCAGTARCAGCAGCAGGAGMAGAACCRTCAYCTGCAGKAGTCTCAGTTCCACTSTGCTTCGGYTGCTGCTCACCTGCACCGTGGCCAGCGACTGACCGCTGAGTTAGATTCTTAAGGTTTGCCAAAGACTGTAACAGATTCCCAGCTGGTGCATTAGCCAAGTCCCTGATCCCGCTGCTAGACCTTTCCGAATTCTGCTTTGGAAACCTAGCTGCAATTACATGTGCCTCCTTGGCATCAACAAAGTTTCTTCGCGAAACTTTTCCTATCGACTGCCCTGGAGCCCGAGCATCTATTGAACTTGCTTTTATCGGATCTTCTTGCGAACCAGCGCCATCAGGGACACTGCTAGATGGTGTTCTCAACTCACTAGAATTTACTTCCTCTTTGGYATCCAGAATGGCGCTCTCCTTAGGTGGGACATCAGGCACACTGCTTKGAGAAAYTCTACCATTACCATGGTTTAATCCCTCTCTTCCAGGCGTTAAGGCATTTCCACTTGGTATTCCTCGAGGAGCATTTCCARTACGCCCCATCACGTCTCCTTCAAGACCCTCTCCAGCARCTCCGTTGCTTAAGGCCTCAACATCTGAATCTGATATTATCAACTCATCTGCACCCTTGGGCCTTTTATTGTCCACATTCCTGGGAAGAAGTCCAACAGGTGGCATAGCGTCATGATCCTCTGTCTCAATAATCTTGGAAATTTTGCCCGCCATGCTCTCAGCGACGTTCTCCGTTTCAGTGGGCTGATAAAACTTTCCAGATGCATTAGCTTCAATATCCTTGGCACTGATTTTTACCGACTCTGAAGCTGCTCCTCCTTCAGCTCGAGCAGGTGAGGCACCTGTAGGTGGCAAAGGACCTCCAATCACCTTATTTTGGGGACCCAGATTAGACCTTCTTTGTGTTTGCGTTCCACTTTCATTCCTTGCGCCCTGGTTAGGAGATGACGAACCAACCTCATTCTTCAGAGTTGGAGCCAAGAGATGAGAAAGACTATCCAGATCGTCTAAGCTGGCTGAAGAATACCGTACCCTGCTTGGAGAAAAGGAGATGATTTTCAACGTTACAGAAAATATTGCACAAGTTATGAATGCATGAAATTACTCGGAACACATCCAGTACAATAARCAGGCTCCAGATGTCCAASGTACTCTTGAAGTTAATAGGTCAGAAATAACTATCCTTCAGCTTCTTGAGATAATCAATTCAGCGATAAACAGACAGATAAATGATTACTAAATTATAAGTGGACTCTAGAGAAATACCTAGCTGGAATTTGATTTATCGCGGCAATAGGCTGCCCAGTCTTCCGTCGCCTGCCCTTTTTCTGAAATCCATAGTGAATTAGACACAAGTAACAAGCAGTCCGAACTCTTGCCCATCCAACTAAATGCATCACTAGCACACTGAGKTAGTTCAAGACAGAAGTAGACCGACAATGCGGGAAAAGGCAATAGCTCTACAAGCTAGGAGCCTAAGTAGGTCTCACACACCTTTTCTCGCCGTGCTTTCTTATCACGTTGGGCTCGTTGRGCTTTCATGAGCTCCGAGCTAGCCCACTCCAGTTTAAAGAATGAAGGATCTGAATATCTCTTTAAGCAGGCTCCTGCCCCTGCCACATCGAACCTGTATCCAGGTCTCGAGCATCAGCGAGAAGACTAATGCAGAACTCGAAAATGAGGAATTTGAACAAATGTTTTTTCAGTCACTGTGATAGTCCATTCTCAGAGAAGAAATAGGCTTAATCCGACATATATATAAGTTGACCAGACAGTGGTTATGGAAAGTAACGAAGACCCAGCACAAATTGGTCTAATATAATTATAGATCGGAGATGCTCTAAACCACAGGACGATGCCACTTCTCTTATGTCAAGAAAACAGTACCTTTCCCTGTAAAGCAACTACTAAAAACGCGCTATCAATTGAAATACGGCTTAATCCCCCAGTTCAGATACATACTTATCAAGAAGGAAAAGACGAGGTGGTCCTCGGCATTCTTGATAGAAATTGCGGACAAAACGTGGTAATTCACCAGAGGTACAATGGTTCTGATCACTTCGTATGCTTGCATGCCAATCCGCGCCTGATTTTCCAGTCCGAGAAAAAAGAAATCAAGACTACTAGCAGAATAAATTCCCAAAAAATAGTTGAACCAAAGCATTGTCTAAAAGCTCCGCTCCTAGACTTAAATCTTATGCAAGTTGCTCCAAATAGACGCAGATGGTAAACAAGTCCTTGGTCTAGCACAGGGCCATATTTTTCACTTCAAGTGCAGGGTGTTGTACCATTGGTGTAAGCAAAACGGAGCTGATTCGGTTCTGAAAGCAAAGCCTTCTCCACAGCGGGCAACTCCGCCTCCAGTTGTTGCACTCGCACAGTTAAATCATGTGCCCGTCCCCCTACAGACACAAACTCCTCATGCAGGTCCCGGAAAACTTCGGCTGCAAACCTTTCCTCTCAAAACACAAAACTTTTCAGTACCAGTTCCACTCACCGTAGACCGACGAGCGCATCGTCATTAATAATCCTAAATACAACTGGCACTACCACTACCAAGAGTTCGTACATGACTTGTCAATAGCACATTGGAATGGACGAAGTGAGGGACACAATGTAACATACTCCGCAAGATCCCCGAGCTGCCGAACAATGCCAACCAGTCCGGCCATGGCCAAGCCCTCCAGTAAACCCTCGGGGTCATCGCGAGCCGCGGAGCGAAACAACTCCGGGTTGGCCAAACTGTGCTCGCACCGCAACTCATACCTCACGAGAGGCATAGTTCCTGCACCAAGCACTAGCCCTAATCCTCTGTATTTTTTTCTAAAGAAACTCTCGCCTGAAGTCTTTTCGCCAACACCCGTTCTCCAATTCACATCGAGTGACCCCCCGGATTCTCCACGCAAATAACATCCTCCCCTGCTCCGTGCAATACATACGCAATAAGCTTAGGGCAAACCGCGCACATGAGAGCAAAAGGAAACGGCTTCGTTCCGTTCGAAGTCGGATCCGCTCCCGAGAAGCTCGCGTTTGCGCTGCGAAAAACTCACCGCTTGCGAAAACCCCGCCCGACGTCGGACTGCTTGCGCTTGGGAATGGCCGCGGCGAAAACCTTCGTCTACTGTAGATGCGCTCCAACTTCTACAGTACCGACGAAGCCAAGCAGAATGGCGCAACTCGCAGGCCCTTCGTCCCCGCCAAAGCAGGCAGCTCGTCTTCGTCTTCCCAATCCGGCCTCTGCAGCACAGGCGCTTCAGAGACAGAGTCCGTAGCAGTCGGTCCAGCTGATTCCAGTTCGTGGCGACCGGCCCAGATGATAATTGCAGCACTTTTGGATGATTTTCATCTGTGTTTGTTTTTTGGTTGACATTTGGTTGAAGGTCATCGTACCATGTGACACTTTCACTATTTTCTTTATCTCTATCCATAGGTAGAGGTTTGGCAATGGTGCAAAATGGTTTAACCCTTAAACGACGTCGAGGACGTTTAGCATCCGATGAATGGCAAAGAACCTTTCTTTGTAGGACAGAAAAGCAATCATTCATCCTTGGTATTAGGAGTGGAAAGGGAAAATCTTTTCTAGTACTTTGACTTCCAATGAACATATTTAGCACACGGTATCAAAATGCATGATTTTCACGGCCACTGGTCCGTCATTCAAGGGTTAATATATCAAAAATGAAACATGTGTTAAGAGCAATTATAACATGTCAAGAAGTCCATCATTTTAAAGAATCCATTATATCTAGTAGAATTGTGATTTGTGCATATTTAGGAGTAGTAGAATTTTAAGATTATCACACATGGATATTTATATAATAAAATCAAATAGAAGATTGGACTAATGATAATATGAAAAGAGACATACAAAAGTATTAAATATTTATTTGGATAGAAATGATTCCTTGCAATTAGTTAGTTACATTAGTAGAAATGGTGTCTTGGAACATCAAGCTATGGCATTGTAGCTTGGTATCCCGTTGAGTGACGACATTTTCAATAGTGTTGTTTTATATTTTGTATGAGGGGCAAATCTAGTTTTAGCCAAGAAGCACCCAAAATGACTTGTAGATTCAAGAGTGAGTGAGGATGTTTTAAATGTTTTGGCCGTAGTATAAACTACAAGTGTCAATTCTTCTTGACACTACATATAATGCATAAATCTACACATCTAATTCTAGTGAGTTTTTTTTGCAAAAGAAATACTAAACTTTGTCCATACCATCTAGTGACAAATTCTTTGAAGATTTAATTTAAAAACAATGTTCAAATTTTTATTAGAACACATTTAGATGTATTGGTTTTGCATTATTTGTATTGACTTCAAGACACTACTAGAGTGACCAAGCAAAGGTTAGTTGGAATGTGGCCTTGCCTTGATCCCTTAGAGCCCCGTTAAAAAAGAAGGTGGCAACCAAACAAGCCCAAAGTACCATAGTAGGTAGTGATTATATTATTGACCAATCATTTGAAATACATGCACCTTTATTTGTATGTAAATTGTTATAATCATTCAATTTGTCATGAGAGCCGCGTGTTCGCTAATTTCACGTCGACCCGACTTCGTGGAGCGTCGTGGAGTACCTTGGCCCTTGGGAGCGGTTTGAAGACATGTCCAAGAGCCGGCATCTCATTTGGGACCTCAAATGGCTATGACCTCCACGTGGAGGTTTGGAGACTCATCTTTTTCAAGTTGAGTCTCCCACGTGATGGAGTGAGAGGTTTTGCCTCGTGGGCTTGATCCAAACATGCAAACATTCTTCAAGAATGGCATTGACTTGACTATTGTAGTTCGATAATGAGGTTTTTCCAATTTCTTTAGAAGCTTTTTCTCTTTCTTATTACTTGAAAAAGATCTTGCTATGTTTATTGGTGTATGCATAGTGAAAATTGACACCTACAGTAGTTCAAAATTGAGTTTTGAGTGTTTTTTGAAGTGTTTTGCATGTGCTGGAATTGCAAGACAACTTGGGGTATTAGCACCATAGCCTTGGTTTTAGGGTGTTTTAACCTTGGAAATGGGTCCTATATCCATATTTGGTTGGTTAGTGCATTATTGACCTTAGAGTTAGGACTAAAGAAGAATCTTGGTGGAAAAGGGGCCAATGAGAAGAGGCCACGTTGAAAGGTTCAAAAATTGAGGGGGAGGTCATCGTCTCTCTCCTGGAAAATCGCTTGGCGCGGGGTTGCTGAGAGGGGAGGAGGCGCAGTCGCGCAGACTTGGCAAAAGTCGTTGGTGTCGCGTTGGTGAAGCGAGGAACCCGACATTGTGCAATTGTGCTGGTGCTTGCTAACGGTGGAACATGCTCAGGTCTAGTCACGAAGAAGCTGGAAAACAAAGATTCGTTCGTGCTGGCGGCCATTACAGGCAAAGCGAGCTAGAGAGCAAGCGAGCGCTTTGAATCTGGATCACGATTCTGAAGTTGGAATTTGGGTCAGGTTGAAACGAGCGGTTGTTGTGAGAAACCACGCGATCTAGAGCATTGTGAGGAAGAAGTGAGGACTGTCCGCCTCCTGTGGGTGCGAATGATTGCACACGTTCTCAGAGACCGAAAGTCGTGTTTTGTTATTAGGTAGTCGCTGCGTGATCAGTCGAAGAGAATACGGACGGACCGTAGTGGGGTGATGGACGGTGCGGGTGGGCGGACTCTATTACGAGGATTCCGCGTTTGCTGGATTCTTCGTTCATGAGTTACGACTTGTCCTGCACAGAAATTGAAGGTGTCGTTTGAGCTTGAAAACTCCGATTGGAGACCTTTTCAAGGCGCAACAGATTTTGTCGAGGGGTTGCAGCAACTCAGTATCATTTTGAAGAGCCTTCTGTCAAGCAGATGGCCTCTGTGCCTCTCGCGAGTGTGATCACACCCAGAGGCTTTGTCGACGCTGGCTTCAGTGGCTTTGCATGGAGAACGATGGCGATGTCCAAGATTGACCGCATTTGCGTCTCAATAGTTGCGTCGGAGAAGAGTCGATATGATGAAATCTTCTGCTATTCGTAATTGCCAGAGAAGTGCACTGAGTGAAGCTTGTGCTGTGGCGTTCCTGGAAGACGTGTTGGCCGGATGAGAGGCTTGGAAATCTTCTGCTGGTCGGATGGATCGGGGAAGTGCGTGAGTGTTGCTCGCGTTGTTGCGGTCGGACTGAGCGCTTGTGTCCAAATGAGTCCAGAAATCTTCTTTTGGTCGTGAAGATCGGAGAATATCGATCTACTGGACAGCATTGATGTAAGAGCATTTTATCTTGCGAGTACCGCAATTTGCCGCCGAGCATCTTGAATGAATCTTGAATGCATATCCTGCCAGCGCCAACAATGAGTTTCTCGACCTTGCCTCCCCAGATGCGAGATCAGGGACGTTTACAGTAGGAGAGGACCGGTTGAAAGTCTTGTTTACTAGTCCACCATACCATCATGGTGATGTATCCACTGAAACCATCATATAATCTTCTACACAGTACCAACAGACCTTGGATTGATAAGACGGCACAATAGCGTCTGCTAATCCGCACGGTGAAAGACGAACGGGCTTATGTGCGTCTGCAAGCTTCTCCGACACTAAAAGTTGATATAGCCGTGGCCTGAGCTCTGTTCGAACAACTGGAAATTTTCGTTTCCTCTGGTGCAACTCCTGGGAGGACAAAAGCAGCGCGTTGCCATTGCGCGCGCAGCGCTCAAGGATCCGGCGATTCTGCTGCTTGCCAAAGCGACAAGCGCGCTTGACATTGAGAGTGAGAAGAAGCGCTTGATTGACTCATGCAGGGAAGAACTTCAATGGTTGTCTTGTTGCTTAAACCGATCCAGCTTGTTCAAACGTGCGTGGAGAAGCTGAGCACGAGCTGGACGGTGGCGGCAATTGGTGACCGGAGTATTCAGTCCCGGCGGGGAAGTGACCGGTGATCACCGGTGATCTGGAAGTTGGCAATCGATTCAGCCGGTCACCCAGGTACGCGCTGCCTCTACACAGGGATTTTAGGGTTGGGTTTTATAAAAAAAAAACGACAACTTCTCCTTAAGCTTAGATTGTCTTAGGTACCAAGTGAGTGTTGATTAGGGCCTAAGTGGCAAGAAAACTTGACAAATGGGAGAAAATTGGCTTGTGTTTTGAAATTTCAGCACATTAATTAGGTTTGGAAAGTCCACTTGGAGGTTCCAAAATATAAATTTCATTTACCAATTTGAACTCCATGGCTTAGGAGTATCTATGGGGTGATTTAGGAGGTGTTTGGGTGATCTCATAGGGGATTTAGGGTTTTTGAACACTAAAGTCACTAGATCACAAGCAAATGCTTGGAGTCATAATGATGTCAGGGCATTGGGATTGGTGGCTTACCATCCTCAGTTAGGGGGGTGCAATGCATGATGGACAAGGGCAAGAGTGTGCCCAAGCCGTTTAGACTAGTTCCTATTGGGAAAGTTAGTATGGAGGAGGTACAGCTTCACTTGACCGACGAGGACCTCCAAGGGGTCCTTGAGTCATTCCAAAGCTTTTGTGTGGAGTCCAATGGATCACCTTCACGACACTAGCTTCAAGAATCGCCTCAACCGTTTGTCCTTTTACTGGTAGCTTGTGACCGACTTGGAGTTCAAGCCTTCAGTCAGCCAGGCACTAAAGTGTTGGGGTCCAAAAGCTATCAAGTTTTGGACTCAACAACAAGGAGTACGCCTAATTAGGGATTTGAGACCGGAGCACCCTGTGATTGGAGCCCCATTGAGTCGGGCAAGGGGGCGAGTGGAGACGGTGGATTTGGTGATTCTAGAAGCGGCAGTGGTATTGAAGAACGAGGGGCAACGCCGAGAAGTGGTGAGACACGTTTTTGAAGGGGCAATTCAATTGCCAACATTTTTGTTGATCTTCACCGAGTTTCGAGCGGAGGACTATTTGTTTCATTCTACTTGGCGGTGGGAGCAAGGTTGGTGGCTCGAGAGGGCATCCAGTGTTTGGGATGCACTAACGTTTGCCTTCCTTGATTACGAGGTACCTCGCACTATTTATTCCGACGCTATTGAGGGCAAGCACGAGGCTTGACAATATTATTTGTAAATCCAAAACTGGATTCACCTCGGCGTACGTGATATACTAGAAGTGGTGTGCCATTTGTGAGTGACACTACCTCAGAGCCATCGGTAATCCAGGGAGTTGTGCCAGTTCGACTAAGAAGCTAGCGGCCATTCACTGGCTCACGAAGTTCTCTTGAAATCACACAAGAAACTATCAAGGACCACACAGATTGGGTGGAAGAAACCACAAGTGATAATGAGAAATCTCAAATCACTGTGGTAAACCACGGGGTAAGGTTCCCTTATATTGAGTCAATTTTTGCTTGGGACGAGATGGCTTCACCATATAGAGGTACCGACCGTGGGGTGCGGCGGTTCTCAAGTGCTACAGGTACCATGGAGGTTGATGATTTTCGGAGGGAGTTCACCATGTGGTGTGAGCTTCAAAAATCATGCAACATGAGTTTTAATCCATACGTAGTGTGGAGAGCATTGTTCGGATGCCTTGAAGGAGCGTCACTATCAGATTATGCGGAGTTTGAGCTTGCTCATTCCACGAAGATTTTGGCATGGCGGGACTATTATGCACCCAACTATGTCGATATATGGGGAGGAGGGCCAAACGTTGTACCACAACCGAACAAGGGCAAGAAAGAGGAAGGGGGCGCAAGCACGGAAGGTTCGGAGGCCACCGTGACCATGACCACTACACTAGTGGTTGACCCACCACCTTTCAACCCCACTGCACAATTTTTCGTGCAGTTGCAACGTGATTATCATGGTCAACGGGCTGATAAGATGAAGTCACTTCACACTTTTGCACGTGGAAGTGATGAATCATTGCGAGAGGCATATTCGAGACTGAGGCGGTTAATTTCCGCCACGCATGGGGTAACTAAACAGCAAGTTGTTCAACACTGGTACAGTATTTTGGACAAGGAATTAAAAATTCTTGTCCATGGTGAGGCTTTAAGGTTAGGTGTACCACCAACCTTAAGGTACGTTTTTGAGACGTCTGAGAGATTTGAGATTAATCTCTTGGAAGAAAAGGCCGCCATGGGGTTCTTGCGAAAAGAAAAAAAACTGCCAGAGAAGACCAAGTCTGCAAAAGTTAGCATTCCAACTAATGCAGGGGATGCAGATATTGTATGCTTCAATTGCGGCGGAATTGGTCATCGTCGACGGAATTGCAAGAAACCAACCTAGAAAGATTCAATCAAGACGAGTGGATTTTGCTCTGGTTGCGGCGTCAAAGGCCATGGAGAGGCAAGTTGCTGGAAAATACATCCAGAACTCAAATCCGAGGGTGTCAAGAATGCTAAAGGATGTGAAGTTAAGAATGCTAAATCCACTAGAGGAGAGTAGAAGTCGTGGAAGGCGCGCTTCACCGAGTTGGAGGCTAAGATGGCAGCAATGAGTGCCACTACCGAGGCAAAATCTTCCTCTTCACAAAAGACCACAACGTCTTTTTATGCCGAAGAAGACAATTATATGTTATGTGGCATGGCGGATCCAAATGGAACGCCAATGGATGCTTTTGCAATGACACAGAGCAAGACCATGGTGCCGGATGTACTGCGAGGAACGAGTTCGGGGTTGGATCCACAACGAGGTGAGGCCAACCGCCAAGCACGACTACCAGAGTCTTTTATGTTAGAAGATGTCGTGCCTACATCATCCATGGTACCACCAGTTCCAAACTTCAGTGGCCGCCGTGTTACTCGAATCATCAACAAGGATGGTCAAGGTCCAAGTTCGCTATTGGAGGCAGCCTCAATAGTTTGTCAAGCTCCATTATTTTCTGCATCCATGATTTCACAAGCAGACTTTAGTGCATCTGCAATATTCCAATTGACGGCTACCATGTGTGCGGATGGCACCGCAGCACCAGTAAACGCCATGGAAACTATGCTTGAGCCACAACTGACGGCGATTGATGATTGGACCGAAGCCGAGAGGCTTTTATCAGCAACTGCTCGATTGAAAACCATGCCAGCACGTCCGGCAATAGAGCAGTCATCCATCACTCCCGGAGTGGTGGTACTTGACAATTCCCAAGGCATTTTCCAACTTGTTGGGCCTAAAGGGAAAGTTTTTGCACCTCGACGAGTACTATTGGATTCCGGTGGACAACCTTTGATGCTGGGTGAGTCAGCGATTGAAGGTTTGGGGTTGATCGAGGACATGCTGGAGACGTGTCCGTGGACGATTAGTACATCTATGGGAGGGACGGAGCAAGCAAATGGCATCACAAAGAGCGAGTTGACACTACGACTCCGTTATGATGATGTTGAAGATGCTAGCTTCATGAAGGTGAAAGCTATAGTCACGGAGGCCAAATCATATGAAGTTTTGGTAGGGGCTATGGTATTATTCCCTATGGGTTTCACCTTAGACTTTTGGGAGGAGACAGCGTCATATAGACCGGGATGGTAAGTAGGAGATGGCCGCAAGGCTCAGTTGCCAACTCGTTTTATACGAATTTTTACCGATAATTTGGCTGATATCTATTGTTTTTCTGGGCTTGTAGTAGAAGGCCAACCTTGGTTTGAAGAGGATTTTGAGAATCCTACTATCCTCGCTTCAGTTACCAACATCCAAGAAGAAAATGACATTCAGATTATGGGAGCTGGGAGCGAAGAATTATATCAACCAGGGGTGGAATCGGCGTGGAGGAGCACCACCGAGCTACAACAAGCCGCAAAGACTATGATCCAGGAGACGTGGCAACAATCTTTGTTTCCACAAGATGGAGAGGCAGAGGAAAATGTGGACGATGATGGCCTACCTCTAGATACTGCTACAATTCATTGGAAGCCGCCAGATGAAGGTATTACACTTTTGGAGTTATTTAGTGGTATTGGCACTAGATTGGCTATAGTGTTGCAGGCAGGTGTTAAGATGAAACGTTATCTGTACGTGGATAATGACGACATTGCATGCAACATGGCCAAGCGTCATGCCCGACGACTGCGCCAAGCTTTTCCATCATTATTGAGCACTACTGCTATCAAGACCGCATTCTCTGCATTATCTAGTGATATTTCTTTGATTTCACATGATGACGTCCTACGGTTGGGGTCCGTGGATCTCATTATTGTGGGATGGCTATGTCAAGGCATGTCTATAGTGGGTAAGCAGAATGGCTTGAAGGACAACCGTTTTTCACGGTTTTAAGATATGGTACGGTTGATACGTTGTATTCAGACCTCTCAAACGAGGCCACCGGAGTATATTATTGAAAATGTAGCGGTGGTCAATACTTCATGTACTCGTACACTTGAGAGTATACACCGTATTCATGGAATCCTTGGAATTTCTCTTTTATTGGATGCGGCAGCGGTGGGCTCTCGAGCTCGTAGACCGTGACTTTGGTGGACCAATATGGCACCACCGGAGTTGATGCATGCAGCGGTTGGGCGTATTCAACGACCTGATGTGTACGTAAATGATATTTTGGATCCTCACCGTTCACCAAGGCGTGTTTACCATGATGACCAAGCTCCATTAGCGGTTGTCAACCGCAAAGGTGAACCACAAAGGGCTATACCTACATTTGTGAGTTTTTCTAGGTCCTATGTTTTTAAAGATAATGGACCAAGTTTAGTGTGGGATGCTCGCACTGAAGAGATGGTTGAGCCCAATGCCGATGAGCGGAAACGAGCCATGGAATTGCAAACTGGGATTACTAACATCCCGGGCATCACCGAGTTCTAGAGATGATATCTTATTGGCCAAGCCATGGATTTCAATTGTCTTTCTTGGGTGGTTTCACTTGTCGTGGCCGAGCAGAAGCGCATAGCTTCAACTTTAACGGGCCACTTGGGATTTTATGAGCTTCAGATGACCATGAAACCATCAAGTTCTGGCAACTCAAACTTGATGGTTGGGGGCGAAGAGGCCTTTACAGCTCATCCATGGGAATTATGGAAGGATACTCCATTTTTCACGACTCCACGAACAAGTTGGTCTAGTTGGGAGCAATTGGCCAAACATACAATCAATTTGGAAGAGCACGTTGAGAAATTATTCTTTGAAGAACACATGGAAGGCCAAACAGAAGAACTTTGGCGTTTGAGCCGAGTTGAAAAACAGTATGGTATGGCTGGGGTGGAGCAAGAAGACGTTGCTCCAGATGGTATGCAATAGCAACCAAAGGTGGAAAAACCTGCTTCAAAGGAAGACCGGAGAGAAACGGTGACCAAAGAAACTTGGAAGCCGTTGGTAGGCCTAGAGGATGAAGCAAAGATGAATGGGGAGCAAGAGTTTCTCAAAATGTATGTGGATTGTTTTGCCTTTAGTCTCAAGGATTTGGGAGTGTTGAAGGGACAAAAGGTACGTATAAACTTGACGGATGATGCAGCAATTTATCGCAAACCGTACAAGTACAGTGAGGTAGAGCGCAAGATAATTCAAGACCACACCAAGGAGTTGTTGGAGGCTGGATTGGTGGAGTTAGCTTCACGGGATTGTGAATATGCATCGGCGACGGTTATGCCATCTAAGAAGGACGTTTATGGAAACTGGACCGAAAAAAGGATGTGTGGGGACTATCGTAGAATTAATAAGTTCACGAAGTCAGACCGTTATGCAATGCCAACACCGGAGGAGAATTTCGATGTCATTGGCCATGCTAAAGTATTTAGCACTTTGAATCTTTGGTCGGGTTATCATCAACTTGGTATCCAAGAAGGTGATAAGGAGAAGACAACGTTTTGGAGAATTAATGAGGATGGAAAGAATCGACTTTATCAATGGAAGTTCCTCCCATTTGGCTTGAAAAATGCACCAGCAAAGTTCCAAAGGGTGATGGATCGCATATTTTCTGGCTTGAATTTTGTGAAATGCTATATCGATGAAATTATTGTCTATAGCATGAACCGAAAATAACGTAGAGCTCATTTGATAGAGGTATTTGCTAGACTAAGATTTCACGGGTTAAAACTATATTCGAGTAAATGTAAGTTTTATTATGATCGAGTGGAGTATTTGGGCCACATGATATATCCTGGTGGATTGGGAGTGGTAGCTAGTAAAGTGGAGGTGATGCTTTCTATACCAAGGCCGAAAGATGTAAGCCGATTGCAAGCATTTTTGGGTTTGTATAATTATTATCGGAAATCTGTAAAAACATTCAGTGCCATAGCGAAGCCATTGACCATGCTGACAAGGAATGATCAACCTTGAATGACTGGTTGGCATTCGGCTGCCTACTTGAGTATTATGGCGATGACTGGAGACACTATCGAGGAAGCCATCGTGGCCACAATGGATGCGGATGGAGGTGAAGAGTCTAGGGGCGCCAAGAATATTTATGGTGATGTGGAGGTACTAACATTTTTGAAGCATAGCAAATTGGCGACAAGCATGTCTGCCAAAGAGAGAGATTGGGTTCTACAACGGGCTAAGCGGTTTGTGTGGGAGGGGGCTCATTTGCTTCGAGTATGGCCAGATGGCACCAAAAAGATGGTACCGACACCTCACGAAAGAGTGAAGTTGATCATGCATGCTCACGAGGACTTGGGGTACTTTGGAGTGCGGAGAACTCACAGCTTGCTACAAATTCACTATTGGTGGCGAGGTATGCAAATACAAGTCCAACAGTTGATAGCTAGATGCACGGTATGTGATAGAGTGCGGGCATCATTTAATGCCCCCATGCCTCAATTACAACCGTTGCCAATCATGGGATTGGACTATAGATGGAGTTTGGACTTTGCAGAACCATTGCCAATTACACCACAACACAACAAGTATGTGTTGGTGATGATTGAACACTTTTCCAAATGGATTGAGTTGGTGGCATTACCTGACAAGTTCAGTGAAGGGGCAGCGTATTCATTTTTGGATCGTGTTTTGAGTCGCTTTGGAGTTCCAGCAGAGGTGTTGACCRMTCAAGGACGTGAATTTCTTGGCGAGTTTCAAGCCTTATGTGAGCAAGCGATGATTGATCACCGCACTACTTCACGTGATCATCCCGAAGCAGATGGATTAGCGGAACGCATGGTGCAAACCGTCAAGAGGGGGCTTCGGAAGTATAGCTTGAAGAAGACCCATCATGGGGATTGGGACTTGCAACTTCCGTGGATAGCCATGGGCTACCGTTTCAGTAAACAAGCCTCCCTAGCTTCTTTCTCACCCTATTATTTACTGTTTACGCGCCATCATGTTTTACCAATGGCAATCAAACAAGATGCAGACAAGATATTGGATAACATGGATGATCCCGACACTTGGGCACGCATATGCAAGCAACGTGCAGAATTGTACAAGAGGGTGATGCCCATGGCTTTGGAGAACCTTTCTATTGCACAACATAGAGACACTCTGCGTTATGCCACAATACGAGGAGGAGGTTATAGGCCTCAAGTGCGGCGTTTCCTGCCAGGAGACTACGTTTATTTGCAGCAAACGGCGCCCACTACACTCGATGTGACTGTGGGGCGTATTATTCTATGGGTGCGGGAGGTGCTCAAGTCAGGAGTATTGCACTTGGAGGGTCGTGATGGCAAGATTTGGAAAGACCACACGTGCAATTGTGCGCCGTGTCACTTGCCTCACATTGATGGACGAATAGACACTAGCAGTTCGCGGATTTCCGCTGGACTGAAATGTGTCTTATATGGCAGCACCAAGGGTGCTGCCACTATGGTGTTGTGTGATATTTGTTCCACTGGATGGCATACGGATTGTTTGAGTCTGCCGTTGCAAGAAATTCCGGCAGACCGATGGGCATGTCATAAGTGTGTCTCCAGCCGTGGACAAACGTCTTCAATTTTGTAGGGTTTTCACATTGGGTTCTCGTTGGTTCTTCGGAGAAAACCACTGAATTCGCCAGTGTGAAAGGGGCTTTGACACCGGCGAAGGGGGCGAGTAAAGGAGTGGTTGCAATACCACTTGCTACACTTGGAGTATTTGTGTGGGGGGGGTGTTTATTTTTTTTGTTCTGCTATGGATGTCACCAGTGTTAAGTGCTATGATGGTAAAATGTTGTTATATTTATTATCATTGTTGCAGGGTTTACCGTGATTGCGACACATGTCGCAAGTCACGTGGCGTTTTCCCTAAGACCACGGTCTTCACCGATGGTCAGGAGCTATTGAACCTTGATGTGGTTGGATTTCTAGCCAATTACAAGGTTTGCGATTACTTTGTGGCACGCGTTCTCTCATGTTAGCACGATGTAATCTTGGCACGATGTGTTTGTACACGACAAATTACTAGGGGGACATTGTTGTGTACTTGGAGCATCGAAGTAATATTTTTGAAGGGACTATCTATCAGTAGATGAAAAATGAGGCTTCTAGAAGGCCGTTTCAGACTTGTTCCCCTTGTTGTTCTCTATGCAATGATGGAACGGCTGGCTACTGTCAGAAAGAAAAAAAGATCTTGAAATGCAAAAAAATGTTGATTTTTCTTTTCTTTTAAATTTTTTTTACATGGCAGCCCTATAATATTTTGCCAAAAAAACATTCAAAGCTGCTATTTCTATTGCAAAGAGTAAAAAAATTCAATTTTTTTTCCATATCTAACCATAGGATCTTATACCTAATTAGTATGAGAATGTGAAGAATAACTCTTAGAAATTTTGACCATGTAGATTGCAAGATATCTATGTTTAAAGTGAAAACAATAAGTTTTTTTGCAAGTTGTGGGACTAGATTATTTGATTTTGAACCTTCTTAACTTCAATTTTTTACACTATTGAGAGTTTTGAGTTTTGAATCTTTATTGTAGGAATTGCATCAGATGTTTTCCAGCTAGTCTAAAAGGTTGCGAGTTCCTCCAAGTCCTCAAACTTAATTTTTAAATAATTTTAAATTCTGGTCAGTAGTGTCTGGTTCGAAGATTGGTCCTAAAATGGMCCTCCAATGTAGCTAAAAGACATCTAATGGCTTGAGAGTCTAGGATAAAAACTTCAAGAAAAAAAAGTTAATTTTCATTCTTTAAGAAATTTTTAAGTAAAAGTAGCTAGGAGATAGAAGGAAATTCTAACTTATTGATATCTCTAAGATGGAATTAAAACGCACTAATTCCAATGGTGAGATTGTTCTAGCAAGAAAACTAAATCTTGTAGAACATTCTTTTGAGGAATTGTAGGAATTGCATTCAAAAATGAATCCAACAAGTTATTTTTCAAGAAGATACTTAGATTGCCCAAAAACAAGATTGTCCATAACTTTCACATATTTTATCCAAATGAAATGAATAAAATCTTTCCTTGTAGACATAAATTTAATCTTTAGGCAGAAAAAAAATTCAAAAAAAAAATTCAAATTTTGATTTTTTTTTGTTGTTGTTTAGTCTCTCCAGTTTTAAGCATAACTTTTGTTCCTAGGCATCAATTGAAAAATAAATTATATTCCTACAAAATAATCAATTCTTCTATCTTCAAAAAAGTTTCAAAAAATCATAAGAAAAATTGAGACCGTAGGTACTTGCCCAAAATCCAAGTTGTCCCCCAAATGAACAAATGGTCCTTCAGAGGTTAAAGCTTCTATTTTTACTTAATTTAAGTTTCTCAAATTTTGGTTTATTAATATCAAGGCCCCCCTATGTTTTGACTCTCATTGCTTTTTATGACCATTGCTTGTGACACCCGCAAGTTTAATCATATGGAACTATATGTATCATGGAGATGTATTTATATGTGGTATATAGAATGTACATTTTGAATATCATAATGCTTGTACAAAATCTTTATCTAACATGAAAAGAAATCTATGATCTTGAAAGTTGTAAGTATAATTTATTTTTTGAAAACAATTGCAAATCGATTCAGTGGTACATGCCATTGACAACTAAAGAGAAACACATTTGTATAYGTGCTATTTTATCCTTTAGAGTTTTATGTGAATTTTAGAGTTTATAGATATATATATTTAATACATGCAATATGTATTTAATACATGGAACATTATGGATCATATGTATTTAAGAAAACAAATTTATTTGGCTTTGGAAATCGTGTAGAAGGATGTGTAGCTTTGGGCATCTACATTGCTACCTCCGTCCTTTCCTGAACAATTTTTTGGGATGAAATCCAATCTTGTGTCTTTAGAAGTCAATTATAATCAATTTTTGTCAATTTCTTCTTCATGATAATTTACTCAGAGAGGCATAAGTCTATGCACAATCACAAATGTTTAGAGTTGAATAAATTCAAATCTTGATTTGTTTGGTGCATATTGGGCATACAAACCTTATCTTTTATCAACATTTTGAACTTCATCCTTTACCATTTACATCCAATTGAAATAGATTTGCTACAACAATTGAAGGGATATCCAACCACATTTGCTACTAACACCATTTCCAACCATGCAAAGACCAAAAGTGGTCACTCCAAGATTCTAAAAACATTGTTAGTAGGCGCCCCTCCAAATGTATTTTTAATATTTTGACTTGTATATAATTAAAACTTGGAAATATCATCATTGGAAGTGCATCCAAAAGTACTTGGAAAAATTAGAAAGAGACCTCAAATTTAGACATTTGAAAAGCAAGCTAAAAGTCTTAAATTATCAAGGCTTTGTCAAATGATACTCACCAAAGCAAATCTTGACCAATTGCACTCCCAATATGAATATAATTTGTCGAAGCCTCTCCAAAATTTCCAACTTCAAGCTTTCTTTTGAAGCAAGTGTCTAGTATCTTAGAAATTTATGCCCATCCAAAATACTTTTGGGATGCGCTACCTAATAATCATAATAATTTCAAGTTCTAATTACATATGAGTCAAAGATTACAAACACATTTGGAGGGTCAATATAATACTGGATGAACTGAGGATGATGCCGTGAAGGATTATGCTCAAGACAATCCTTTACAGTATTCTCAATTGAACTCATAATTAAAGTAGACCCAACTAACGTAGCTTACACTTGGGAATTAAATCAAATAATCATATCCATGCTTTTTGAGCAAGCTAGCAAGGTAGGCACCTCCAAAATGGCACCTAACCTTAAACCACCATCTAAACCACCATCTTCAAACTACATATATCTCCAAATTAAACTGATTAAGGTAAAAACACCCATTAGCGCACGTGTACCCAATCATGTACCATAAACTACACCTAATTGCTTCCATTGGTGTAGTTAATATGTCTTACAAATACTTGATTGTGATTTATTGACACACATGAATGACACATACTTAATTATGATTTGGTGACTATTGATTTTGGCAGTGTTCAGATTTAGGTACACCTATTGGACAGTTCTAGTGGTCTAGTGAGGCGGCACTTCAAAAAATCATAGAAATTACATACAATATCCAAAAAATCTAATTTTGTTTTTAAATATTCATGATTTTCACTCGCTAATACTACAAAAATATTATTTTCAGAAAAATTTGCCTTCATCCATGCTCAATTGCTTAAATGATCGGTTTTTTTGTGCTTTCACCTTATATGTACCTATGTGGAAGAAACCCTTTTAGAAACAAACTTTGACCCTCCATAACTTTTGCATATTGTGTCCAAATAGTGTGTTCTTTGGTGCATTGGAACCTCCTTTCACTTGCCAACAAGATAACAATATGAAATTTTGAACAACTTAATAATAGTAACTAGATACAGTAGTAAGGCAATTTGTGGCGCTTTTGGGTGTACCCTCCTTCACACTTAAATCAATAAGCACATGCATGCTTTGAGAGCAAGCTAGGACTACCGTAGTGTAGTGAAGTAAAGTCGAATTCCTCAAGAAAGCTTAGCTTGTGGCCGCAGCAGATCGATCACAGACACGGCGTGGTGTCTACTGGCTAGCCTAGCCTAGCTCCCTCTCTCCCACATTTCCAGTACCCAACTAATTACAGTCCCTTCCCTTGCGTGCGTACGTACGTACCTGGAGCTCGTCTGCTGCTGCAAGACAGTTTTGTACAGTACTGTACAGCGTGCTATGGCATTCTTAGCTGTCTGCCTGTAAGTTATGTACGGCAAGGAAATCAATGGCCCAACTGCATGCATCAGTGCCATGCCGGGAGATCGATCGATTGAGCAGACGGATATCGATCGAGAGCTAGCCTAACCTAGCTAGCTATAGAAGTTAATTAATATGCGAAGCTTAAGGTACGTAGCTAACTTAACTGAGAATTAACGCAACGTAACGTTCCGTAACGTACCGTAACGTAGCCGATGTCGATCCATGGTCGCCCGGCAGTCTCCTCGATCGATCACGTTTAACTTACGTACCAGGCACCGGGTCTGGCAATTGGAACTTCATCAATGAGGTTCCGGGGTGGTCGTGTCAGTCTGTCCGGGGTGGGGTTGGTTCTTGTTTCTCACACACCAGGCCGCTAGCTTCCGCTTAAGTTATCAATGCACTTTACCCTTTGAAGCGACTATTTGGTTTCATTTGTGTCAAATAAGAAAAGACAGGGAACCCTTCTATAGGCTAGCTACACTAGTGACGTAGCTAGGTATGAAAAAGCCATGAAAAAGCTGGCATGATCAGCCTTACTTAATTAACCGACCTTCAGTTCGCCCGGCCAGCTCGTTCCTTCTAGCTGCAAGGTACCATATAACTTAACTTATGCACCCGGCGCGCCGGACGCGGCCAGACGACCGACATGGGAGCAGCTAAGCTAGCGCATGCGCGCAGCAGCAGCAGCTCCTCGCCCCCAAAAGATGCTGTCCTACGAAGTAAGTATGTATGTGAAGTTATAATTAATGGTTTCTTCAAGGGCATGTTTTAATTTGCAGATTGCAGTCTGCACATGCCGGTTGGCCAGACGCCTGCCCCCGCATCGGCGCATCCAGCTACAGTAGTTCCGGCCACTGGTGTTCTCCTCCTTGGTAATCCCAATTGCATTGAATGATCTGGTGATACTGTAACTTCTCTTACACAGGTACCACCATTGATACAGAAAGAGTAGTTAATGGCTTGGATAGGGATTCTGGTAATTGTGGAAGCTCTTGGTTAGGTGCAGGGTAATATAATTACTGTAATATTAATAACTTAAACTAACTTTTAGATCARTTGAAAMYTKRAA